>APFE031155755.1:6299-31203 GCA_000404065.3 Pinus taeda | reverse complement strand
GAAAACTGCTATTCTTGACTTACAAGCAGACTTGTCTCTAATATTCCTACTCCAGACAGTTCAATCAGCACCTTCCGAAATACCATGCAGGGAAAGTGTTTTTCGAGCCTACCTCTCTTGGGACTCCAAATTTGTCGAAGGAAAGCTTAGGTTTCTCTATTCCAGGAGGCTATGTCGTACTTCCTGTAGAACTTCTTCCTATAGAATGCTTTCTAGCTTCTGCGGGATGTTACTGCACTTTTGAACGAGCTCGAGATGCGGGAGAACTTCGAAACTGGCCGAAAAGCTCGGGTTAACAGATTGTGGAATCAGAGGATGAGTACTTCGGCCAAGACGTTGTGAATGCAAATGAACAGCGGGTGTGCGAATCTTTCAGCCAAGCATTTTGAACTACGGCGCAATTCGTGGTGAGGGGGTGAGGTGGCCAGACTGAACCGTTATCCATCGTCATGGTCATCATTCTCCTGCATGCCGTGGCCGCCATTACCTCCCCTCTGCCATTAACCACCACCACCACTATCAGTCCACCAATTTTCACCGACTAAACACTCCACACGTGTCGGCTACACGGCTCATTGGCGAGTCTGAACATAACTGAGCTCGTTCGGATCCCACGAAGCAGTGTAACTGGCTGAGGGTGGCCAGTTGACTAACCACCAAATTCATTCAATCCAACCATTTTCACAGGCATGCAGTTTTTCGAAATATGGTTTATGTAATTGACAAATAAGGTTAGACACTTACCTGCATGGCCATAGACGCGTTATGCAGGCTTTGGTCTCAGAACCACTACCTTGTGCACGGGTGCTAGATCCCATTCTTTCATTTGTTGAAGCTGCATGCATTGCTTTGGAACCCAATCTCTCAGTTGTGAATGCTGCATGCATAGGTTCTGTCTAGTCTCAGCTGTTGAGTAGGTGTTCACGTTCAAGATGAGCCCTTTTTTCATGTTCCCTATGTGGATTTCAGCTGCCCCTGCCTCTAGAGTGTGTGCTCAAGAGGGATCAACTGCTATAGGATTCCTATAGGATGTCCTGTAGCTGCTTCTCCTCCTTGGATGCAGGCTAAACGAGCAGGGCCATTTTGTGGACAAGGACTGGATGCGTTGATGAAGAGTCTAGATGGAGCTTGAACAGGTAGAGTGTGCGAGTCTTTGCTACTTGATTTGTCACTTGGAAAAGTTTTTTTAAATCTGAGGAAAACAGGGCTCTTTGTATGACTGTGCAAGAACACATAGCTAGGTGGGTGACAGAGGTGTCAAGAGACTAAACAGGGCGCCACATGGTGTTGAATTGAATAGAGGGGTGGCTGCAGGCCTAACAAACTGATCCCAACCATCAAATTTCCTTTCAAAATTGAATTTGGCTCGTCCGAAGGTTCTACAGGATGTTTCTTGTAGAAATTCAGGACTTCCTGTAGAAAAGATAGGAACTTCCTATAGAAAAGCCTGGAACTTCCTATAGAAAGCCCAGAACTTCCTGTAGAAGGCCCACTCTTGACCCGAATGTGACCAAATCCTAGGAGAGGTGAGTGGCCATGGAGGGGGTGTTTGAAGGGATGTCCTCGAGCCTGGTATGGACTCTTGTACTCGTTTTGAGCGCCCCTCTTTTCTTGCAATGTATTCCCTGCAACCTGTAATTACTTCACAGAGATTAGTCTTGTTTTATTTTTCTTTTTTCTCTTTTCTCTTTTTCTTTTTTCTCTCTTTCCCCTAGTTTTTTTTTTATGAGACAGCTAGGGCACCTCAATGAGGTTTTGACCCTTTCTATTTGCCCTGGGCACCTCAAAGAGGTTTTTAGCCAAGGATCTTTTTATTCCACATTTTTTATTTCTCTAGAGACAGTTGGGGCGCCGACATGAGGTTTTCACCCTCACTGTCTACCTTGGGCGCCTCAGAAAGGTTTTCACCCAAGGATCTTTTTATTTCTGTTTTTTTTTTTTTTTATCATTAAAGTGTGGGTGGAATAAGGGGAGCCCTGCTCCACTACCAGCACTGATTTTTCCAAAGTTTCAATGAACTCCTACCTCGAAAGAGGTTCCGTGTAGATTTTCAATCAACGCCCATTGAGAAGCATGGGGATGGCTTCTTCATCAATGGTCCTGATAAGGACTGAACCATTTTCATTACATTTCTCCACTGCATATGGTCCTAGCCATCTTTTCCTCAGCATCCCTTTGAAATCCTTGTACCTTGAGTCATACAGCAGCGCCCAATCTCCTGGCTGGAATTGTTTTTCAGTAAGGTGTCGGTAATGCCATATCTTCCTCTGGAGTTGAACTACTTCTGAGTGGAGGAGGGCCTGCATTCTCTATTCATCTAATCCATTCAACTGCATTAAACTTTCACGTTGAGCATGGCTAAGATCTAAGTCCAGCTGAGCTGCCACCCTCAATGTGTTGTACTCGAACTCTATGGACAACAAAGCTTTCTTCCCGTAAACCAGCTCATAAGGGGAGAAACCTGTTATAGTTTTCCAAGTGGTGTTGTAGGCCCAGGTGGCCTCAACTAGGCGATCTGCCCAATCCTTTCTACTGCTGCTCACCACCTTAGTCAGAATCTCCTCCAATGCTCTATTAGTGACTTCCACCTACCCATTTGCTTGTGGATGATACGAGGTGGAAGTTCTATGCTTGATCTTGTGATGAACAAGAAGATCTTCAATCAAGTTAGAGGTGAACTGGCTTCCTTGATCGATGACTAACTCTCTTGGGTAGAAAAACTTGTAGAAGATATTTTCCCTTAAAAACTCAACTACTTTCTCTTCTATCGCTGCCTTGATTGCCTTTGTTTCTGCCCACTTTGTCAGGTAGTCGGTGCACACAATGATGTAAGACCTTTGCTTTGAAGGAAAGTTGATAGGACCCACAAAATCCATGCCCCACTTCTCAAATGGCTCGAAGGTCACTTGAGGTTGGAGGGGAATTTCATCCCTTGGAGTCGGTTTCCCCATCCTCTGACATCGGTCACATTGGCAGATGTATCTTCTGACATCTTGATGAAGAGTAGGCCAATAGTAGCCTGCCTGTAGAATTTTAAAGACAGTCCTTTTTGCTGCAAAGTAGCCTCCACAGGGTCCATCGTGACAGGTTAGGAGGATGTCAAAGACTTCCTCTTCCCTAACAAAACGCCTCAAGATCTAATATAGGCCAGGTTTAAACAAGTTGCCCCTGATCGAAGTGAATGGGGCACTCTTCCTCACAATTTTGCTCTTCTCCTTTGAGGATAGATGCGGAGGGAACTGTGTTGAGACTAATTAATTTGCTATATCAGCAAACCATGGAGAGAGTACTGAGATAGCAAACAAGTGTTCATCCGGCATCTGGTCATCCAATGTCCCTTCTTCACCTGCAAGTAAATCCAATCTAGATAGGAAGTCAGCAACAACATTTTCCTTTCCTGGCTTGTCAACAATAGTCAAATCAATTTTTTGCAACAAAAGTAACCATCTAATGATACGAGCATTTACATCAGGCTTATTCATTAAATATCTAATTGCAGCATGATCCGTGTGTACGAACGTTTGATAACTAGTGATGTAGTGTCTAAACTTGTTTAGGGAATGGACTACAACCATGAAGTCTTTCTCGGTTACAGTATAGTTCATCTCTTCCTTGGACAGGATTTTTCTAACGAAGTATATGGCATATGGAAGTTTCTCCTCAAATTGTCCTAAGGCTACCCCTATGGCTTTGTTCGAGGCATCAGTGTGGATGTGGAAAGGCAGGGCCCAGTTTGGACCTCTCAAGATCGAGGTGGATACCAGCTTAACTTTCAATTCATCCAGAGCCCCTTGGCAGTCATCAGTCCATTTAAACTCAACATCTTTCCCTAAAAGGCTAAACAATGGTGAGGCTAGCTCACTCAAATCCTTAATCAATCTCCGATAATATCCCGCCAAGCCAAGAAAACTCCGAACATCTCTGACCTTTTGGGGAGGTGGAACTTTTTGGATGATAGCGATCTTGTTAGGATCCACCTGTAACCCTTGCTGAGAAATGGTATGACCTAGCACAGCCCCTTCAGTCATAAGGAATTCACATTTTTTAGGATTGAGGAATAGGTTCATCTCGATACACTTGGCTAAAACTTTTCCTAGGTTAGTCAATGCTTCCTGGAAGTTGGATTCATAAGGAGTAAAATCATCCAGATAGATTTCCACCGAATCATGAACCAGTTCAGCAAATATGCTCAATACTGCTCTCTGGAAAGTGGTAGGAGGATTGCACAACCCAAAGGGAAGGACCTGGTAGGCAAAGGTACCCCATGGACAAGTGAAGGTGGTTTTATCTTGGTCCTCCGTGCTGATTTGGATCTGGTTATACCCGTTAAACCCATCTAGGAAATAAAAGAACTTCTTCCCTGCTATTCCATCCAACACTTGATCTATGAAAGGCAAAGGGAAATGGTCCTTCTTGGTGGCTTTGTTAAGTTCTCGGTAGTCTACACAGATTCTCCACTTACCATTTTTCTTGGGCACAAGCACTAGAGGTGAGACCCACTCACTATCAGAGATGGGGTAGATGAATCCTGCATCCAACAACTTTTGCAATTCTTCTTTGACGATGTCTTTAAGGGTTGGATTCATTCTCCTCTGAGGCTGCCTGACTAGTTTACAATCCTCTTTAATGTAGATGTGATGGGTATAGACTGACGGGTGGACTCCTTTCATCTCCTTATAGCTCCAAGCGAAAGCATCCAAATGGCTGTTCAATGATACCCAGCTCCTTCTCCTGGGAGGGATAGGGAAGAGCTGATCTTTAAGGTTCTTTCAGGGCCAAATTCCACATTCTTAACTCTAGGAGAGGTTGGATCAGTCCCACAGGAGTCCACCAAACACTAGCTTGGGTATCTTCCACCAACTCTTCTAATGACAGTGCACCGAGAGGTGGATTTTGAATAAACTTCTCAATCAAGTCATCCTCGGTTTGAGGGCCTCCCCTAGTGGCTTCTATTGTGTACAAAGGTGCAAAGTAGACCTCATCCTCATCTCCCTCTTCCAACCAGAGTGGTAATTCATGTTCTATCATAAGTTGGGCACAGGGATAGAGAACTAACTGCTTGGACATAGGCCCATTCTTGATGGTCATGCTTCTAGCTCGACAACTGATCTAAGCATCTGCCATAGCTAGCCAAGGCCTTCCAAAAATGAGGGGGTATCCAGTGATTTTTTCTTTTGGTTGAAGGACCAAGAAATACGTAGGGTACTCCCAAGAGTCAACAGAGACCAGGACATCTCGACAATCCCTTCGGAATTCATGGTGGAGTGGTCTGCTAACTGCAGTACTGTCGAGGTCTTCCTCAAGGAACTCTGAAGGTTGAGTTTAAGCATAGTATCCCTGGTCATCACATTAATGGCAGCCCCTAAATCAATCAAGGTGTGGGGGATTATGGTGCCATTGATGTGGACATCAACTACAGGACTCCCAGGGTCCAAATATTTTGGACATATTACTTGCCCCAACATCAGATCGGACAGTTGTCCTATGACATTGATAGTCTGGGCATGTCTCTTGCACCTTCCTGGGTGCCTGAAACACTTCTCCTTGATCAATTTGTTGTATATCGGTACATCTTTTATGGCCTGGAGAAGTGGTATTTTCACACACAAATGCTTGAGTTCTCCCAAAAGTTTAGTCTCCTCTGGATTTGGTTGCATGGTTGCTGTTAGTCGCTCAGGAAAGGGTGGAATGGATTTGGGTTCACTTTCCTGTTTTTCTTCCTCATCGTCCGGGGGAGGAAGTTGGCGGTCTGGAAGGACCTTCCCAGATTGCAGGTTGATATCCTAGATCTGCATAGCATAGGTAGGACATGTTGTCTCCCTAGTGTATACCTGTTGGGCTTGTCTGTTGTTGGGGTTTGGGTTCGGTTGGGCAGGCATCTGGGGTTGTCTTGGAGGAGTAGGAGATAATGGTTGTGGTTGAGTAGGTGGTGGAGGCAAAATGGTGGGAAGAGAGTTGTATTGGGGCCTCCACCCTTGCCGAGGTGCATTCTATTGAGGCTGTGGCTGGACATGAGAAGGAAACGAATGAGCAGGAGGTTGAGTATGGTATTGAGATGGATAAGACCACAGAGGAGGTGCGGACCAGGAAGGATGAGCAGGGGGACCCAAAGAAGGTATATGAGCATATTGGTTGGGGCTATAATAAGCTTGGGATGTCCCTTGCATCCCCTGCTGGTAAGGTCTGGGCCCATGCAGCCTCCTTTGGTTGAGGAAGTAGAGAGGTTCATCGGTTGCCTCAGTCCCTAGGTACATGGTTTTAAATCCGGGTAAGGTTGGGCATTGGTTTGTGGGGTGGTCTTCCTCACAAACAAAGCATACCTCTACTAAGTGCAATGGACACTCGTTCTTAGGGTGCTTCCTCGTACATCTGGGACAGAAAATGGCTAAAGCCCTCTTAGCTTCCTATTTCTTTTGTTGGATTCGAAAAGTACCAAGTTGCATGGAAATGGTCTGTCTCATCTCACTTTTGAGGTCTTCCATCTGATTAGAAAACTCATGCTTGGAGAAGGTGGTACTAGCTGAAAGTGGATTCCCCTTACCTCTTTTCAGGGCTACCCTAGAATGGTTTCTAAACACAGTCTTTATGTCCTCATAAGGTAGTTGGTAGATGTCTCCTCCAGCTAACAAATGGAAGGTATCTAGAAGGTCTTCAGGGACTCCTCGGAGCAGAACCAGCTTCAAATATTCAGGGTCAAGCGTGCACCTGGTCCATTTATAACTAATCTAGAACCTTTCCTCGTAGTCTTCTAAAGACTCATCATTTCCCATGGTCATTCGAAAGATCTCTCCCTTTGTTTCTTTTGACCTACAATAGTCCCGGTATTTGTTGTTAAAGGATTGCTGCATCTGAGCCCAAGTAGTGATACTGTTTCCAGGTAACCCCATGAACCAGCGTAGTGCTGCATCCTTGAGAGTAGAGGGAAAGAGTTTCAGCTTTTGCTCATCTTCGGCATAGTCATAAGTTTGACACAGGACAACAAACTCAAACAGGAAGGTATCAGGGTCTTCGGTCATCAATCCATGGAAGTGAGGTAAGGATGAGGGACTTATGTTTTTCATTTTCATGTCCCCATTGGTCTCTCGGATGGGAAAGGCACCTTCTATTCTCTCGTTATCTCCTATATCATTTATGTGTTTAGCCATGGTCTCAAGAGGGATGTTCTCTTGTTCTTCTTCTGTTATAGGATCTTCGTATATCTCAGGGGGTTCACCTATAAGTTTTTCTGGATCACGGCCATCAAAGAAGAGAGAAGGGTGACTCACTGATGTGGTGGGGGTGTTTGGTAAGAATTTTTCAGTAATGTCTCTGTTCCTACGAGGCATGAAATGAAAGATTTTTGGCTGATTTTGTTTTTTTCTACATGTACCTGCAAAACTAAAAATAGATTGAATTGCAGCTAACTAAAATCTATCTTGCTGAAATGAAAATGCAGAATTGAAATGAAAGTAGGAAAGAACTAATCTATTTTGCTGAAATGAAATTGCAGGAATGAAATGCTAGGCTACACTTGTGAAATTGAAATTGCGGAATTGAAATGCTACTCTACGCTTGCAGAATTGAAATGCTAGTCCAGGAAAGCAGTAAATGTCTAGTCTATTTTTGCGGAAATGAAATTGCAGAATGGAAATGAAATAAACTACTAAGTAAAAGGTTGTGGTAGAAAATAGAAGAAAAGAAACAATCAAAAATACTCTGACACTTCTGCGGCAACGGTGCCAAAATGAATGGTGGGATCCAGTATTGCAGCAATAATGCTACAACTCCTTGGACTCTCTTCTTTACTTTATATCAACCTGGTAGTTCATAACAAACTTGGAAGAGACGGTGTTGTATGCACAAGTACTAACTCTTGCCGTAGCTGTCACTTGGTTAGCTAGCACAAGTCCGCTAGGGGCTTAAGCCAACTTCTATGAGCTCTGAGAAGAAATTTTTTAATTGATGGACGAAAGATAACTCAAAGGAACCTATCTACTTGCAGGAAGAAACTGAAAAGCTGAAAGGAAATGCAAACCCTAGCAAACCCTAATTTTACCAGCTAGCCCTACTAATGCGAAAAAGAGGATGCAAGCTACTGAAACAGATACCATTACTTCTAGGAAGGTAAAATACATGTGTCCAAGCTACTTCTATCTGAAAAAGAAACATCTTTTTGTATTTTTGATTAAGTTGTCAGATTTATCATGCATGTGCCTTTACTTTTTTTTACTGTGCCGAGGTGGATCGGCGAGAGGAAATTCTTGCAGGAGGTTGGGAAGGTTTAGAGAGGGCCTAAGGGGTCCTTAGCACCCTTCCTGAGAGTTTCACAGAGTTTGGCTTTCAATAAACTGCTTTCGTGAGCTTCTACAGGAAGTTTGCAGGGGTTCTACAGGATGTTCTGGAATTTCTACAGGATGTCTGTAATTTTCTACAGGATGTTCAGAAATGGGATTTTGGAGATTGATGGAGGGAAAAAGGTGGAGGAATGAGTATGGAGGTGAGATATACTAATCATTCAAAAATTTGTGTTATAGTTTTTGATGATATACTAATCTACAGCAAGTCTTGGAAGGATCATGTTGAACATGTTTGACAAGGTGCTACAACTTATTAGAGGAGAAACAATTATATGCAAAAAGATCCAAATGTTTCTTTGGAGTACAAGAGGTGGAATATCTGGGTCATATTGTATGTCATGAAGGAGTTAAGGTAGATCCTAGCAAAATTAAAGCCATTAAGGAATGGCAAATTCCCACATCCATAAAGCATTTGCGAGGATTTCTCAGGTTGACAGGGTATTATTATAAATTTGTTAAGAATGATGGATGGAGTTGAGGACTGGCGCAGATGGTTAGATTTGCTCAAGGAGGGATGAAACGATGTTGCACAAAAAGATGAGAATCAAGGCAGAGTAAGCGAATGAGGAAAATGTGAGTTAAGGGTTCTAAGTGGAGGATGAAGCAGGTGGGATTGATGGAGAATGGGCAGATAACAAAGGATAACAGGTGCTCTGCAAGTTGTTTTTCAAACTGGACAACCAAACACTTGGAAAATCAAAGACCTAGTTATGTTAGTCTATTCTGACCTAGATAACAGCAAAGAAATGGAACAAAATTTTATTTGCAATGAAATCAGATGAAATAACTATGCAACTAAGCAATCATAACCCTAAGCATGCAATCAAAACTGATATCAAGTTCGGAAACTAAGAATCCAACACTACTAATTGCATGGTGAAGCAAAGACAATGTTTTTGTTGGCAGCAATGTCACCTTTGTCCCAGCTCACGATCCCACTGAGGGAGAGGTGAGATCAGAGGTTCTTGATGGCCTTCTTTCTGGAGATATTCCCTGTTACTAATCTATCGACTAAATCTGAACATGAAAAGTCTATCTAATCATCAACCTTGACCTATGTAACCAACAAGATGTTAATCTAATTAACAAAAATTATTTTGCAAAGACATAAAAACAAATAAAAATACATAAAGGAAGCCTTGGCACTTGGGTTGGGCCCAACCCAAAGAGCTGCAAGCTCCTAAAGAAACTCAGAACCGATGCTAAATAAAGTTGCTTTCCATTACTCAAAAATAGCCATGTTCATAAGAAAGTTATACAACAACAGCTACGAAAATGAGCTGAGAAGATAGCAGCACTATAGTGCAAAATAACAAGAGTCCAAAAAGTAAACTATGAAGGTTGAAAGCCTTCCTATTTATGCCTACGATGGGCCTCAATGGCCCTCCTTAACTCAAGGGGCTCGACTGCTCCAACTACTAGTAAACAGTCACTTTTCACCAAGCTGCTCGGCTGCCTTTGGGATTCGTTTTGGTGGCCTGCTGAGCTCCAAGTTGAGGGTGGAGATTTCAAGGAAGGAGCATTTAATGCAAGAGACATCCTTCCTATGAATCCTCACCCTTGTTCCTTCATGCTTGGCTATCATCTGGCTCATAATTGTTGGGCTTTGTTCCAAAATTTGTCCAAAAACCTAAAATAACAACGTATTAGCCTTCTTGGTAAAGTGACCACCCTAATTCATTCAACTAACATAAACATACTCAAAAACATGCATAAACTATTAAAAATGGTGGATTTTCCAAGAATATTTAGGCAAAATGAGCCCAATAAGTTACCCAATTCCGAGGCTCATCACATACCATGTTTGTCTTTTTCAATGGTTCTTCCTTTGCCGGCCAGTTCTTGGTGCACTCGGCCAAATATTCATTTTATTTGGCGAATTTCTCCACGAACTGCTTGTTGTAGCTTGCCTAGTGCTCTAGTAAATGATACATGAGTCTTAAATCCTGTGGGGTGAATGACCCAATAAGCTCTTGGCTCCAAGACTTGAATTGCCTGTCTGCTATATCAGTGTTGTCCAATATCCACTTGACCATGTCTGTATAGGGAAGTATCTTAGGCCTTGCTACTATGCGGTGCAGGAATGAGCATGCAAGTTGAGTAAGTGATGCTTTAGATGACCCGCATGCATTTTTTGTCACTGTAACTTCCATAACTCTAGGGTTTTCTTCTTCCAGCAGACTATACATGCATTCCCAAGTGGATATGTTGGCTTCTCCGGTACGAGTGGTGTCTGTGAATAAGGGCATCATCTTTGTTTTCTCAGCAACCGAAGCTTTTCCCTTCTTTCCCATTACGTTCTACACACTGGTCTATATATTATTTCGCTTGCCGCTCCTGCAAGTTCATGAGTAAGGAACGAAAAATGGTAAGTGATAAGGTGATGGGAAAGCTCTTAATTTTGAAATCATAACAAATATATCACCTTACGTGAAACAACCTTTCAATCAGACGTAAATCTTTTCTCATAAATGACCATTAATAAACCACTAAATTGACAGTAATGCCCATAACTCGGTATTAGATTACAAGAAATATTTCATTGAACGATGAGACCTGTTGATCTACGATAAAGTGATTTTGTGATTTGCTTCGTAATATCACATATCGCAATATCGCAGATTGCCATATCGCTAATCCTTTTCGTTAAAAATCATTTATTTCTTTTTTGCAACTGTGAGATGCGATTTGCGAGATGCTTTATCACATATCGCAAGATCAGAATGTTTCATCTTAGGTGGTGCTTGCGACATATGAAATCTGTGAAATGTGATGAATCTATAATGTGTGTGATCTCGCATCATCGCATTTTCGCAATTCTGAAAGTTTGTTTATATGATATCCTCCTTTACCCTTTTGCAATGCAATGTTTATTGTTAAGAGAATAATTTTATTTGAGACTTATCATAATACTTAAGTTTTTGGGTTTGCAAATGTTTTTCCAAAGCTTATGATAGTGTGTTTTATTCCAAGGGCAATATAGGTGCTAGTTTTTTATTTTTTATAAGGGCCCCCATTTATTTAGTGTTATTACTAATACTAAATAAAAAGGGGGGTTGTTTCTGGCCACAACAACTGGTGATTCACTAGGAAGAACCAGTTATCTCTAATTATCTTTTGAATTTTCTAAAACTTCCTAAACAGAAAATTTATCTGGAAAATAAAACTTTATTATAGAAATTTAAAGTGCATCATGCTCTTAGCCATTAATAATAGTTTGTTTTTTCGTGCCAATTCTGATTATTTTCTTCCCAAAGCTAGTCATTGTATTTACATCAGACACTACTTTGTTTATAAAGATAAACACAAAGACATCTTTGTAGATCAGTTTTAAGTATGCTCATTTGTCATAGATAGAGCCTCTACTGCTAGAAGGTGTTCATAGCCTTGACAGGGTTACCTGTTACCCAGCAATTATCTTGTATCCTACTTTGAGAAATATACAATTTTCAAAGATAAATCCATATCCACACTTTTGTTTTCTTTTAATTCTTAAAGAACAATGTCTTGGTTTGGTGGCCAAATTATGACAGTGCCATTCACTTGATTTATAACTTTGCTGAACAAGCTAGCTCGTGATGAGACCCCTTGTCTTTTGATTGCAACAATCTTAAGTCATTGCCCTATTTTGGTATACAGTTTTAGCAATGTCAGCAAGTTATAATCTCTATGATCATGATAAGTTGGCCCATGATGAGACCTCTTATTCTTTAAGTCTATAGTGTATCATTGGATTACTCCTTGAAACTTGCAATTCCCTAGGTGGGGAGGAAGTCATTGGTTCCTTAAGAATAGCTCTGGATGACAATTATAGAGTTTTTGAAAACAACTTTTATACAGAGAACCTTCATTTTGTTATTGATGCTTTTCATGACTAATATAAAACAAATTCCCAGTAAAGGTTGTTTTTATCAAAATTCGTAAAGCTGAAAGTAGTAAAATTTTTAGTCTTCTAGCATTTGACTGTATCTTTCAATAATAATGATTGATTTTCCAAATCAATTCTATTTATACAAGCGATTTTTTTTTTTAAAAGAAACACTAATATTTTTCATGAAATCCAAAGGTAACTATTTACAACCTGTTTTATTATCAAAATAAAGCTATAAACAATAATTTACAAAAATAGAAGAGGTCATATTCTATGGAAAGTATTTTTTAAGGATCTGCCCATTAACAGGTAGAGATTCTCTTTTCCTTGCTAAATCTTGCGACATGAAATTTGATGGACCTATAATTTCAACAATTTGGAATGGTCCAAGCCACATTCGTTGGAATTTAGAATGTTTGCATTTTTATTCATGAGCCTTATCCCATTTCAATACTAAATCTCCAATTTGAAAATCCTTCCTAGATACCATGTTTGAATCGAAGGAAGCCTTTACTAATGCTTGATGATGAGCATTTGTATTTTTAGCATGTTCTTGTTGCTCTTCCAGCTTAAGGATCTATAGTTGTCTTAGTTGTAAAGATGAAGATAGTGTTTCCTCTATAAATTGAACTAAGGCCAAAGAAAGAATTGCTAGATGATTTGGGAGAGCTACTTCTTTCTCATAAACTAAATTAAAGGGAGAAGTGCCAATTGAAGCCTTTTGAGTTATTCGGTCTACCCAAAGAGCATAAATCAAAGATTTGTGCCAATTTTTATGATTCTGATCAATAGTTTGCTTACTAATTATGATTAAGTTTTTATTTGTTGATTCGGACAACATGTTCCCTTGTGGGTAGTAATTGGCAGAATACTTAAACTTAAAACCTCTTTTAAGTGAAGATTTATTCATGGCATTGCCAGAAAAATATGATGCATTATCAAACATTAAAGCAGAAGGTAAGCCAAACCTGGTGATTATGAACTGATCTATGAAATCAATGATATGTTTAGCATTAGCTGTCTTGAGAGGAACAACTTCTACCCATTTAGTAAAATAATATGTAGCTATAAGGATGTACCTATGCTATTTAGAAGAGTGAGGAATGATCTCACCTATTATATCCAATCCCCATTGATCAAATGGTTGATCGATATTGATTGGTTGCAATGATAATGATGGTTTCCTCTATCTTCAAGTAACAGTTTGACAAACTTGACATTTCCTTACGTAGCTATGTGCATATTTAAATAATGTAGGCCAATATTATCCTGCGCAGAAAATTTTATGTGCTGTTGCATCTCCCGCATAATGTCCACCTGCTAGTCCATCATGGAGTTCCTGCAACACTTTTTTAGCTTCAGATTTCTCAAGACATCGAAGAAGAACAAAATCATAATTCATCCTAAAAATCACATTGTTTACGAATTGATATTGCTTGGATTTCAATCTTAGGGCTCTTTTCTTTGTATAATTCAAATTTGGAGCATATCCATTTTTTAGATAAAACATGATATCAACATATCTCGATTCAATATCGTTTAGTTTTACCTCATATATTTGTACCTCTTGATTAGGAGATGGTATTTTAGAAATAGGTGATGCTCCAGCCAACATCTTGCAAAAGTCTTGACCTTTTACAATATTTGCTGGCTTGATCTCAGCGTCGTATTCTTGTAAGGAAGTGACCCAATTTGCTCTCTTTTCACCCAAATCTTTATGCACTAAGAGATTTCTTACCGCTGGAAATGGCACTATTATCTTTGTATGGGTCTTAAGAAGAAAGGGTCTAAAATGTTTGATCGCTTTGAAAATAGCATAAGCTTGTTTCTCAACATCATAATAATTTAATTCAGCCCCTTGCAAATTTGAACTAAAGAAGGCAACTAGGGCTTTTGCTTTGTCTTGATTGGCTTGTGTGAGTATTGCAGCATATGATTTCTCAGAGGCAAATGTATACAAAATGAAAGGATCGGAAAAATATGGAGTCGCTAGGGATGGGGCATTAACAATCACTTGCTTAATCAGATTGAACGCTTCATACTCTGCTTGGCTCCATTTAAAGAGTGAATTCTTCTTGATCATTGCTTGTAATGGTGACACAATTCTTGAGAAGTCTGGAACAAATCTTTTAACAAAATTAATTTGAACAAGGAAGGATTGCATTGCTTTCTTATTATATGGTAAGGATATTTTGGAAATTTCCTTAATTATATCTAGATCAATATGGATTCTAGATTTTGACACTATAAATCCAAGAAGTTTTCCTTCATTTAATGCAAAAAATGACTTTTTTGGATTAAGTGAAATCCCATACCTTTGACAACGTTGAAAGATCTGCTTTAAGTCTCTGAGGTGATTGCCACGTTTTTTAGAATATACTATTATGTCATCCAAGTAAATCACCACTAAATTGTTTACTAATCCTTTAAATTCGATATCCATGGCCCTTTGAAATGTGACGCTAGTGTTAATCAGCCCAAAAGGCATCTTTTGATATGCATAAGTACCCCATTTAGTTCTGAATGTGGTTTTTAGCTAATCGTCTAGATGGACCAAAACTTAGTTGTAGCCAGAGAAACCATCTAAAAAGGACATTAATTCTGACCCTGCAACCACTTGCAATATTTTTTCTATAGGAGGCAGTGTTACCGGGAATAGTGTCCACTTGGAGCTGCTATTCCCACTAAGACTGGTAGCTATCTTAGAAACAAACAAGATAAAACTACTTTCGCTTTCCTTTATGAAAAATAGATAAGAGGGGAACAAAGGACACCAACCTTAGTCTTGCACTCGGTTCCTTGCCTGGTTCCTCTCCTTCCCGATAGATCTTTGCCACTTCTTCTTCATCTACCCAGCTTCAAAGAGCACCTGTGGAATCAAAGCAGCATAATCCTATCGAAGAACAGAGAAATATAGTCATAAACAACACAGGACCAGATATATATTGACCACACAAATGCATATACAATCAAACATACAAGAATGTGGAGGAAAAATTGAATAGCTTTATTAATATCAAGAATAGCAAGAGGATTACAACCAATTGTTCTAACCCAGCATCATCCTCCAGCAAGAAAGCCCTTCTTCACCTCATGTAAAACTTAGATCACCCAACACTATGATGTTACAATAGCAAACCAACAACACTTCTCTACAAGATACAAGATTCCAGCCCTTGGATCTTTGTGACGAGGGATCCATACATAGATGATTATAGGGGGGTGACTCAACTTCTGGGATTTTGATTAGTTTCCTCTCTCTGGTAGTTATTGATTCCACTTGGAGATTGATGATCTCTTACTCATCCCTGGGCGAAATCAGAGAGGTAAGTGTCAGAGGAGAAGTTTCTAGAAGATTCTATGATCCTCCACCTCACAAATTGTCTCTGCCATTTGTCCATTCTCACCCATCGCACCCTACAGAGGGGCTATCCAGTATGTATCGCACCCTTTACACTGAGTAGGTGATATGCATCACAACCTCTGCACTGGGCATTCTGTATGGTCCAGTTTTGACCAGTTCTGAGCAGTTTTTTGTGGAGAACTTCTGGGAGATGATGTAATCAACTGACCTTGTTCCTTTAGGGAGTGAAGCAACACTTTTAGGGACTTATGATACCTCAGTTTATGGAAATTTATGATTGGGGTTGCAGTGCCCAAAAATGTCTATAACATTTGCCCCCTAAAGCATGAGGTCGTTAATCTTTTGATGTCGGGTGAAATGCTTTATCATGAGGATCCGAAGTTTTTTCGAGCCGAAAGGTGACGTGTAATAAGATACATTACAATACATTATCTTCATAATACTTTTCATGATGTAGCTGAGGCGGGCATTCCCATGCTCAGCTTTATAAATTCATTTTCATGTACATAGGACAGATGACTGTCTGTGTAGCAGACTGATGATTCAGATGGAGTCATCATCCTTTGATTTGGATGATCATCTGTTCGACGATGATGTACATTTTATGTATTTATATTCCTGAATATATCACAGCCCAGATGGATGAAACTAGATCTGGGGTCTTCAAAACTCATTCAATCTTCACTCGGAGTACAAGTTGATCCATGTGAAAGATGTTCTGGAGTCGAACATGAAAGATATCGCCTAATTACCAGCCAATGATGTAAGTTGTTAACAGGCGTGAGAGGAATCACCAATAATGACAATGATCCTCAAGGTACTACAGCACAATTCACGTGGTGTGAAAAAGGGACTTGGCATCGAACACCACGCAAAATCTCTCGGTTGAAGGCCATTGATGTAAACCTATCGCCGAAAGTGAGAAACTTGCCATTGAGGCATGCAATCTTCAAAGTACTGAAAGGGGTTGTTCCTAGGTCGACTTCTTGGATAATGAGCTAATGTCGACAAGAAGTGACCTATCGTAGGAGGGATTTAATGAATCCCACATCTATGACACGGAACAGAGCAAATGATTTTGGAGGTGAAAACGATTTGATGATACAGGGTTCAGGGTTGCGGTCATGAAAGAATGGAGCGTGAATGTATTGCAACAGATGAGACACAGGTGAATTCTATGAGAGACTTCTCTTGAACATACTGGTGACACTGACAATGGATTGGTAGCGTTAACCCCAAAGATGGATGGTGTGACAGACCAATGGTAATATGACCGTCGAATGGAATAACCCAACTCGACTCGGACGGAGTGAAAGTCTGTTCAAGAGCGACTTGCTACCAATAAAATTTCTTCAAGTTTTGTTCCCAATTTTCCCCAGTCATTGCTGACCAATACCTCTTTATTTTTCTCAAGCTTGAGGAGGATAACATATGCTTTTTCTATAATCCAACCTTCAGGCGAACCCGTCGCTATGTTTTAACGAGCCTAGCGACAGTGAAACTCGTTCTCGTCCATTTGGACAAGTTTGTCGCTATTGGTTTTAACGAGTTTAACGACAATGATAACTCGGTCCTTTTTCATTTTTATAGAGTCTAAAAAAGGGACAGAAAGGAAACTCCAATGATTCTTTTTCATCATATAATCCCTTAAGTCCGAAAAAGCGTAAAATAATATGAAAGGGATGAATTTTCGATAGTTTTAACAAGCCGAACAAGACAAGCGCTCGATCTTTTTGTGTAATAATCCCTCAGGTCCAAAAAGATTAAAATCTAGAGAAGGGATAGCACTTTCAATGACTTTAACGAGCCGAAGAGGCCAATCGCTCAGAAATCTTTTCATATTTTACGAGTCGGGTGTAAAGAGCTTAAAGGAGACTCGTTTTTTGCGGAACGAGTGATGATTTCGGGTAGCAGCTGATTCCAGGTAAGGTTTGGAATTTTCCAATCATGGCAGTGTAACAAGGATGGCTAATAGAATCACTTTTCGCAGATGTTCCTCAAAAAGGGTAAACAATCAAATGGAGGCGTATGATCAGCTAAAAAAGAGTGGAGGTGATGATGAGAACACGACCAAGGCTCAAAAGCTGATGATAATGCATTCATAATGGTTATTTACCGGAGATCGGTTCATTTTTTAATGAGCTTAAACTCTGGGGGAAACATTTGCTCATTGCTTATGTTTCACTTTTAACGAGCTTGAACTCCACATAAAAACTGCTCGTGTCAGTCATATAATAAGGATATCTCACCTTAGATGCCATTTTTTATGGAGCTTGCACCTTTCAAAGCTTTGTCCCAGATCCTTTCTTTATGCAAGCTAGGAGTGACCAATAAATGGTCACTCTTCACTTGCATGCAAAAAGGTTTGCATGCCCCCAGGTATAGTGAAAATTTTCTAGGTTACCATATAGAAGTTCCTACTTTTGCAAGATAGTTTCCATCCACACCGCAGATAGAAACACTTCTTGACTTAGTCCATCTGGAAAAGGGTGGTTCTAAATCCCAACATCCTAACCTTGATGAGGGAATCTTATTCCGGTCTAACTCCCTTTTCCTATAAGGACAGGCGTCGGACCAGTCATTTTCCTTCGCGGAAACCTACTCTATACCTGGAGCTTCCCTGCCGGAGAAGGCCAGGGTGCATGCCCCCTGGGTTTCAGTCATGTCCTCCTGAATAACTCGCGCTCATCAGGTGGATGAACTGGAGATTGATTAGACATTCCTTGCATGAAAAGACCATTTAGCGATGGTATTTGACTATTTGCCATGTGTGAGCTAGGGAACGAGAACTGGTCCATGAGCTTGACCATTCTGCCTTCATGTAGAAAACACATTACTCTAAAGAGTGAGGAGACGATGGCTCCCATGCAATAAATATAGTCATGCGCAAGGAGTAGATTATAATCTAGGGGTCCTTGGACTACCATCACGTTCATGTGAATGATTTTCCTTCTCAAAGTAATGGGCACATTGGGAAGGATCCATAATGGTTGACTAGTTCCTTTGTCAAAGCTTGTTAGATTTCTCATTTCAGGCAGAAGCGATGGCGAACCAAGTGCTTTCCAAGCAGTTTAGGAAATGATACTCACAGAAGCCCCTTCATCTATGATGGTACCAGCCATGACCATTCTGTAAGCTTGTAAAATGATTTGGAATGGTACACCAACCTAAAAATGGGGTCTGCCTACTAGATTCCAATCAAAGGAAATGACTAGGTTGCTTGGAGGAGGGACCGAATAGACGGTCGGATACGACTTTGATGAACTTCCTTCCTGCGGTAAAGGAATGGGTAGGCCGCCCCCATGTTCATCGGAGTTTGTGTTTACGAAAAGAATTTGAACAGTGTCATTCTCATTCTCTTCAGTGACTGTATCATCTAAAGATGGACCTTTTGAAGGAAAGACTGGGTCAACTGCCACCTCAACCTTTTTACTTTCATCTGGTATGGATTCAAAAGGTTTATCTTCAATGATATACATTTCGACCGACCAAAATGGTGTGTCAGTCAGATTTTCAACCAGTGATGGACTCGGCAAGAGTTTCTTATATCTAGGAGGGAGCCGTAGCGGTGAGGCAGGACGGTCATCCAAAACTCTTTTAGCTTCGTCTAGGAAGGAACAACGGTGGACAGCGCGATCGCCTTCATACAGTTTACAAGGAAATTTGCGATTCCTTTTCTGTCCAGATACTTCACTTTCACTAGTTGACGGTGTACTTTCAACATGATCATCAAAGGTTGATGAAACCAGATTGTGCAAATGAGGAGACCAGTCCCTTAAGATCTGAGGGATGCAAGGACAATCTCGATGATAGTGGTATCCTTTGCAAATGACACATGGATATTTAGGTTTAGACAGTACAGTGTGAGGATTTTCGCTAGACGATGCATGGTTGCTCCCTTTTTCTTTTGGCTCCTTCTCCTTCTTTTCCTTTTTCTATTTCCGCTTCTTCTTCTTCTCAGTTACTTGATCTTTAGCTTTACTAACTTCATCAAGTTAAGAGGAAGGAGGAGAGGGAGAAATGGAAAAAGTAGAAGGTTGGGGGTTAACCCTAGTACCATCTAGTTGCTGACTTGATTATTCAGGAATTACGGTATTCTAAATGACAGAGGTAGAGAAGAGCCATACGGGCAAGCCAATAGTCAACCCTAGAAGTGACAATGTGGCCATATGGGGTGCACCAACATCTCTCCAAGAGGAGAAAGGACTGGGATTTCCTCCAAGGGGAAATCCTTGGTTGGTAGACTCCATTTTTCTCAACCTAAAGACCAACGAGGGAACTGTGATGTTATTTCGATTAAAATAAATTTTATATGCTTTGACACAACTTGTTTTTTCAATTTTTAAGAGTTGAGAAAAAACAAAAGATGACTTTAGTCGCATTCGATTTTTAATGAGCACGAAGTGACAAGTTCTCAGATGGACCTTTTCTTTTAAGGAGTCTGAAAAGGAATGAAAGAGACTACTCTATAAATCTAGACAGAGGGATTACCAAACCAATCACAAAACTGTAGAATATTTTTTATAGTACGGAAATCAATCTTCCTGAATGTTGTGTTTAGTGCATTTCGATCGATATGGCGGCAGACATAGCTTCCTAAGGATAAAGGATATAGCCTATTGTGGTCTCCCAATATATACTCAACGGTACGTGGGAGCACAAGTCCATATTGGCACTTTTCGTCTCAAAGACGAGAAATCACCCAACCATTAATGAAAGCGATAGTTACCAGGCTTTATGACACCGAAATACGTCTCTAGCTTAGACTTCTAGATGTTGTGTGTTAGGTTCCAAAGCGTTTTTAGGTTCATTAAATTTATTTTATAGTTGATCTTGTTTAAAAAATTTGCCTTTCAGGTTCACCATGTGATGTATACATACAATTCCTAAAATGCAGTCTAAGATGATAAACAATCATTTAATCTTCTTTTGCAATGAAAATCCTAGCTACTAAGGAAAGAGAACTAAGGGTCTTTCAACAAAGAGAATAGAGCAAACACTAAATGCACTGTCCTAAATCAAACCAAACAGTCTAAATGCAAATTCACATGCATGTATTTGTTTTCAGACTTCTTAATGTGTGAATAACAAGAATAATGCTAAGTGAAAATCTAAACTATCTTTTCAAAGCGGCAATACTAACAAATTTCTTTTCAAAATGAAGTGAAGATAAGGACAACACTTTGCAATTTCGAAATGAAAAGTGTTTTTGACACTTGAAAAACTACTAATTCAAATCACATACAAGAGTAACAATATAATCGACAATCAAGAACAATGGGATTCTCTTCTATGACTGAAAACGACACTTGCGACACTTTCAGATCATGAAACGACAGTTTGATTACGCTACTTCTTTGTAAAAGAGAATTGAAAATGGTGCACAATACATAAAAACACTTACAGTTATTTGCACAATGGAGGTGGAATGATGGAAGGGAAGGGGGTTTCCACAGAGATATACTGACCACAGACAATAAAAATCCTGAATAGAGCTGAAAGGAGTGAAGAAAAACCAAAGTCTGAAGGCAAAATTAACCTTCTCTGACCATCGCACCTGTTACACAGGGAATCCAGTATGCATCTCACCTACTGCACATGGGAGGTGCGATGCATATAGACTGCCTTGAAGAGAGGGTGCGATGGTACCAGTGTGAGACTTTTATCTGGTGTTTGGTCACAATTTGCAGTTCACTTAAGGGATTTAGGCCTAGCAAGTGATGTTCAATAAATATAAATCACAGGGGTTGATCTAAGGAGGTTACTAGAGCCACCACTAGGGCAATTAGAGTGTTTGCAGATCAATTGTTCAACTTATAAACAAAACCCATAGATAGACTAAAGCAGCATTGATCTGCTTTGCACTTGCATAGCAAATGCAGTTCAAAGGTTAGCTGGCTTGACTTCAAGCTCTGTCTGTAAGTTTATAAAACAAACAAATATAGACTAGCAAAAAATCTATTCACTCCACAGTGGAGTCGCCATTTTGTTACAGGGAATAGTGTCCAATTGGAGTTGTTATTCCCACTAATACTGGTATCTATCTTAGAAACAAACAAGTTAAAACTACTTTCGCTTTCTTTTATGAAAAATAGATAAGAGGGGAACAAAGGACACCAACCTTAGTCATGCGCTTGGTTCCTTGCCTAGTTCCTCTCCTTCTCGATAGATCTTTGCTGCTTCTTCTTCGTCTACCTAGCTTCAAAGAGCACCTATGGAATCAAAGCAGCATAATACTATCGAAGAACAAAGATCTATATTCATAAACAACACAGGACCAGATATGTATTGACCACAGAAATGCATATACAATCAAACATACAAGAATGTGGAGGAAAACTTGAATAGCTTTATTTATATCAAGAATAGCAAGAGGATTACAACCAATTGTCCTGACCTAGCATCATCCTCCAGCAAGAAAGCCCTTCTTCACCTCATGTAAAACTTAGATCACCCAACACTATGATGTTACACCAGGAAACCAACAACACTTCTCTACAAGATACAAGATTCCAGCCCCTGGATCTCTGTGATGAGGGATCCATATATAGATGATTGTAGGGGGGTGAGTCAGCTTTTGGGATTTTTCTTAGTGTCCTCTCTCTGATAGTTATTGATTCCACTTGGAGATTGATGATCTCTTACTCATCCCTGGGTGAAAGCAGAGAGGCAAGTGTCAGAGGAGAAGTTTCTAGAAGATTCTATGATCCTCCACCTCACAAATTGTCTCTTCCATTTGTCCATTCTCACCCATCGCACCCTACAGAGGGACTATCCATTATGCATCACACCCTTTACACTGAGTAGGTGATATGCATCACACCCTATGCACTGGGCATTCTGTATGGTCCAGTTTTGACCAGTTCTGAGCAGTTTTCTGTGGAGAACTTCTGGGAGATGATGTAATCAGCTGACCTTGTTCCTTTCGGGAGTGAAGCAACACTTTTAGGGACTTATGAGCCCTCAGTTTATGGACATTTATGATTGGGTTTGCAGTGCCCAAAAATGTCTATAACAGGCAGGGGAAAATTATCCTTTTGGTAGGCTTTGTTAAGATTTCGAAAGTCCATACAAATTCGAATGTCTCTATTTTTCTTTCTGGCTAGAACCAAGTTGGAAACCCATCTAGAATGTCAAACGGTAAAATGATTTTGGCTTTCAATAATTTATTGAGCTCAAATTTAATTTGACTTTCTAGATTATGATGGATCTTCCTCAGCTTTTGTTGGACAGGTTTTTCATCAACTATTATAGGGATAGTATGTTGAATGATTGAAGTGTTGTAAGTCTTAAGGTCATCATAATTCTAGGCAAAGACACTTTTATACTATTTCTAGAGCCGAACAAAGGCTAATTTTTCTTTTGGGGCTAGGCCAAGACCTAGGTTGATATTATATGGTTTGGTATCCATTCCAAGATTTACCAATTCATAATTCAGAGTTGAACTCTAAAGTTTTGAATTGGTATACCTTTTAAATCTATCTTTCAAATCATATAGGTCTTCCAACTTGACTACATATTTTGGTATGGCATTATTAGTGCTCTCTTGTTGTAACTGCTTGTCATGTTGGTCCTCATCAATTATCTGATTAGTGTAAGATCCTTCTGATGTCAGGGAACTTAAAATATCGGGGTCATCGTTAAAAATTCTCCAGTTGGTAATTTTATCAGGGATGGAAGGCCTAAAGATCAATTCAATTGAGAATCTGTCTGGACTATAGTCTTCTGAGGGAATTAGCTTGGAAGAGGTCAGCACTAGCATTTTGGAGTTTGGGAATGGATGAAATATTGAATGCTATAAAATGTTCAGTCAGATCTTGTACTAAAGATTGATAATTCTTTAAATGACCTGATGGACAATGTATAGTATTCCGTAACTATTTAATAACAATCTCAGAGTCTCCAAAGACTTGTAGATACTTGATGTCTAGTCTGATTGCTTTGTACAGACCTTGTACTAGAGATTTGTATTCTGCAGTGTTGTTTGTACAATCAAACTCAAGTCTACATGTTAGCATGGTTTTCTTCCCTTTTGGACTAAATAATACACATCGTGCTCTTGCTCCATCATTAGACTTAGAACCGTCAAAAAATAATTTCCAAAATAAAGAGTTATTTACAGGACTGTCTACAATATTAATGCATTTAGAACTATCTGTTTGAGAAAAGTCTTCTACTTGAGACAAAACAGAATGTTCTAAATAAGGCGAAGTATGAGCATTAAATTTTCCTAAGAAAGAGTCAACAGAATAGTTGCCAATTGTAGTGTTGTTATATGCTATAGGTTCACTTTCTCCTTCCAATTCCGTCACTATGTATCTTTGTTGTCTTTCTCGCTCAACCTTTATCTGATTTGGTTTACCATTGTAAAGGAGCCACATGTGTGACCAGTCGGTCGCAAAGTATTCATGAAGCTTTTCATACCAATCCCTGCTAAGAATTAAACCATAAAATTCAGGAATGTCTACGACTAAAATATCAATGACTTGAAATCCCTTTAGATTCGATGACAACCTTATGGTAACTTGATTTAGTTCACCAATTACTTCTACCTACAATCGGTCCAACTGAACTATGTGTACTGTAGATTTTTGAGGTTGGATGTTTAACTTTGCACAAATTGTTTTAGGCAGAATATTAGATGAAGCACCTGAATCTACCAAATAATTATGCAACTTTTATTGAAAATTTCGTAAGTAAGAAGGAATGGAGGAGTATGGGATTTTGACCCACCTCCAATTAAAGAAATATCATTTGGTTCAACTTTATTTTCCATATTAGTTGGAGGTCTTACCATCTCGTGAGAAGCTTGCAAGATTACAGTGATAGGAAGAGGTGCAATGGGTATTGCATTGTTATAGACATTTTTGGGCACTTCAACCCCAATCATAAATGTCCATAAACTAAGGGCTCCTAAGTCCCTAAAAGTGTTGCTTCACTACCTAAAGGAACAAGGCCAGCTGATTACATCATCTCCCAGAAGTTCTCCACTAAAAACTACTCAGAAATGGTCAAAACTAGACCATACTGAATACCCTGTGCAGAGGGTGCAATGCATATCACCTTCCCAATGTAAAGGGTGTGATGCATACTGAATGGCCCCTCTGTAGGGTGCGATGGGCGAGAATGGACAAATGGCAAAGACAGTTTGCAAGGTGGAAGATCATGGAATCTTCCAGAAACTTCCCCTCTGACACTTGCCTCTCTGCTTTCGACCAGGGATGAGTAAGAGATCATCAGTCTCCAAGTGGAATCAAGAAATATCAGAGAGAGGACACTAATCAAGACCCTAGAAGATGACTCACCCCCCTACAATCATCTATATATGGATCC
>APFE031155745.1:0-18720 GCA_000404065.3 Pinus taeda | reverse complement strand
TTGCCACACCATGTTGGACAAGCAAATCGTACATCTTCACCTTCCAGATCTCGAAATTATTTTTGCCATTAAACTTCTCAATTTCAAACCGGGCACTCTGAGTTTTCACCATCTTATATCAATCAAAAAACACAATAATCTCCACAACCAACTATTAAATACCAGCAATTAATATAAAAAATTGCCTATGCCTTATATGACACTGCCTTTGCCTTTTAAAAAAAAAAAAAAAAATTTGTGCCGTTGTACCATACATTCACATATGTCAGAAATTCATGGCACAATTTGTACTATTAATAACATCTTTAGCAAAAGCCCTAACTTCCTCATATAAACCACAAGCACATTAAAGCTAACCTCTTACAACATTGAAAAAACTCATCTTTTAAATACATAATGAACAATATATTATATACAAGATTTCTGGCGCTAGTTTCCTGGTGACAGTCCCGTACAAGTGAAAATCCCGTACAATTTACCTGTTTCCTTAAAATGTTAAAGCGAACTGCTCCAATGGAAAAGTCGGGGCCATGTTCGACACAGATTAGAATCTTTCCACAAGAAAATAAATCCGGCTTTGAACCGTTCCAGGGGAAAAAGACACTTAAAGTGGTCCGTGTTCACAGATTTAAAGCTTAAGAAAGGACCTTCTCCGCCTCATTCCAATAGTAAAAGTCTCGAACATGGCCACCTTGGCAGGGTGGCAAGCGAGACGAGATCTCTCCATGCCGATGCGGAACGCAATTCTGAAAATTGTTGAGGCTGTTATATCATTTTGAAAGCACCCAGCTTCAACACACGATCCACCTCCACGCACCAGCGCAACACCAGGCAATTCAGCACCACGCATTTACGGGCAACCACACGCTATAGAATCTCTGTATGTCCTGCACACGCAGGTCTCCACCAACACGCAATGCCAACGCACCAGCAATCAATCGAAACAACACCAGCACGCAATACCTCGAACGCACCAGCACGCAATACCTCCACGCACAGCAATCAATCGAAACAGCACCAGCATGTAATATCTCCAACGCCCTAGCAATTAATCGAAACAGCACCAGCACGTAATACCTCCAACGCACCAGCACGCAATACGGTTTTTGCACAACAATTTAATGCACTCCAGTTCTGCTACAAAACAACCTCCTTTCGCTGCACCATTCAACGCACTCCAACATTGCTCTGATACCATTTGTTAGAGGCAAATATGTGCAGCATGATAAATAAACAATATACACAGCAAATTAATCATGCACAGGAGACAGCAGATTAACGTGGTTCACCCAACCAATCTGGGCTACATCCACTAAACATAGGCATCGGCAATCTTTATTAATCAAACAAGAGATTACAAAAATTAATCAATTCCTCACAAACTCTCTTACCCAAAAACAATCCGTATGGATACCTGTTTTATAGCTAGGAGAATCTAACTACCTCATAAATCCTGTCACATCAAATATAGGATGCATTAACTCTCTCCCAACAACCTGGAGCTAATCTAGCAACAAATTCCTATTGTTGTCACCTACTCAGATTTTTCCCTATTTTATTTAAAACAGAAAATCTCAACACAAATCAATAAAAAGACTGGCCTATCCATAAGAGAATTTCTCTAATAACACTTCAACAACCATTTCGTAAGAAAAATTGATCCACTCTATGATCTTCATCTTCATTATTAAAAACTTTCACCTACAAAAATAACTAATCAAAATTGTCCTAACAAACTTTTTAACCCCATTTATTATTCATTTCATCAAAAAAAAAATATACCAAACAAATGAGCAAATTCCATAAATCTCCTATAGTTTTCAACTACACACTTTAAACTTTTCCATATACCTAAATATGATATAAATAAATTTAATACTATAAATAAATTTTTTAAAACTTTCCATATACCTAAGTATAATATAAATAAATTTAATACTATAAATAAATTTTTTCAAAACCACTGTAACTGTAAGAACTACTCCAACCAATACTTTTTATCTTCTAAATAAATTTGTAAAATATAATATATTTTTTTATACTATTATTTTTCAAAATCATTTTTATATTCATAATTGTTTGGAGTTGTCTATAATGCGACTTTTTGGAGATTCCGGTGACGGAATCCGGCGGAAGAAATGAGGTTAAATCTTGATTTTTAGCAGTTAAAATGGTTTTTTAACTGCATATTTAGATTCAGCGCCCTGAAAAACCCTTGGGAGCCATTGATTGTGCAGAAACTAGCTATCAAACATGGGATTCCAATGAATTGCTGCCGGATTTTGACCGGAAAAATCTGCCAGAAAAGCTTTCAAAAAGTCGCGTTATAGACTACTGCTAATTGTTTACCGACAAATTAGTTATGGCTCATAGCAATTCGTTTCCAATGATACTGGTGGCAATAAATTAAAAAAGTACCGCATTTGACCGTTGTTCGAAATTGCTCCCCAAAAAATAAACAAAATTAAATGAATATGTGAACACAACGGCGCGCAAGTTCAAAGTCAAGTCTGGATATGTGAACACAACGACGCGAAAGTTACAGGTTTCAATGGCTGTTTTCCTTTCATTTTCTACTCAATTATTGATTGTGCGGGGCCAATTCCATAGCGGCCGGGACGGGATGCGCCGCATTTTTGTGGACATTGTACACACTTGAGGAACACAGACCACGGGATCATGACTCTATGCCCTTTTCTCGTTGCCTCTTTCCTGGAAGCAATTACGAAAATATATGTATTTTAACTGCGATGCAAATTATATTACATTTTCACTTTTATTTATAATGATTTGAAAATTTTATTTTTATATAAAATAATAATAATAATTAAAAGATGGAAAAAAATTAATATAACTTGTATCTAAAGTTTTTGTTACTCATCTAAAGCATGAGGCTTTATTGAGTATATATCTTGCTCAGCATTACATTCAATAGGTATGCTTTTCATAAGGTAATTAGGGGAATTAGAGATGGTTTTATGTTCAACAAAGTGTAATGTATTAAAATCATGTTTTTGTTTTGCATTGACCAGTAATGTTATTTTTCTCTTTAGGCAAGTCAATGTTTGTTAATGCAAGGTGTTTCCGGTATCACACAAAGATTTGTTTGGCTATTATCATTTTTTTCCATGGGTAGTTGGATTTTCTTTTGCAACATTAGCCTAAGTGAGAGTGCTCACTAAACATAAGCATATTAATTTAGGTAGAGGAAAAGAAACTTACAAAGATGTCCATTACTAATGACGCACATATCTGGAAAAACTTAGCATGAAAACTTTTTGGGAACATTCCCTGAATTGTAAGTTGCAGAAGCATCTAAGATAGTGAATTAGTGCCCTATAGAGGGGTCAACTAATAAGATGATAACCCTCTTAACCCTTATATGTTTTGGTTAATCATTAACTTAAAGTGTAAATCAACTCAAAAATATAAATAAAAAGTGAATTATTTTAATACATTTAATATAAAATAAGATGTACTCATTTCACTTATCTTTTTTATCTATTTCTAATTTAATTTTAAAAAATACTCTCCTAAAAATCACCTACCATACATTATCATAAATATAATTTTATGGCAAAATCAAAATTTTAAATTGATTTATATGTGTTTACCAGTTTAATGTCCTATATATACAATTTTAGTAATCTTAATGATTTTTCTTTCAAACGATGTAAAGTGATTATTAACAAAATTATAATGTTTTGAAGATAAATGTCTTTCGGATTAATCACATTTTAAATGTGATTAATTTTAAAGACATTTAACTTCATTATGGATCACAAAAGTCTTAGATCTAACATTATAATGTTTTATTATTTATTCTTTTAATATTAAAAATGAATTGAATAAGTTGAAATATATATATGACATTTTAAATTATATATTTAGCAATTTAGAAAATAAACCAGTTAAAATTATAATTTAGTTAGTTTCTCTAAAAATCTATTTTTATGGAAATAAAAAAAAAAAAAAAAAAAAAAAAAAAAAAAAAACAATTCAATAAATAAATAAAATAAAATAAGAGTAAAAAGAAAAGTTACTATTAAAAATACGGTGGTTTGACAACCTAAGTTACCATAAATTTTCCTATAATATCCATTTTTAAGGTCATAGCCAAGCCAGACACCAAATTGGTGTATGAGACCCCCTTGTTTGTGGGACAAGGGACCCACCTCCGCGCAGCGATTTGACTGCTAAGTCTACGAAGGCATACATACTCTACCCCCTCTGGTTTTGAACCTGTGACCTCTTAGGAGGAAACACATGCTCTTAACCATTAGGCCTAACTTGTAAAATACACCACCACCAATGAACCATCAATATAAAAACCATCTGCACAAATCAATAATAATAATATTGGTTCCAATAGGTGAGTCATGCTGACCATTAATAGGTGACTAATGCTGACCATTAAAAGTTGTCTTTGGAGAATACTTAATTCGCTATGGTCTGCATTAACGAGTGAAATACAACACCGTCCACCACGACCAAAACGTGTGGGCCGCCCAAAATAAAGATGAGTGGACACAGTTTCCTCCTCAGCAACAACGGATTTCTCCGTCCGCGTTCAACAAACTCTATTCTTCGAATAAATACTATGTCCATCGGAGTTTGTTGCCAAATTATTTCTTCTGCTTTCTCTGTACACCATCATTCACGTTTGAAAACACTCTGCTCCCGCACAGCCACCCGGGAAGGTGAGAAATAATAGCAGAAGCCTTCGTAATATATAACACTGACGGGTTTTCGCAAAAAGCAACATCAACAATTCGGGCGCTAACTGAAAAGAATTGTGTGGATTTTTGTTTTGCAGATGAGCGACATGTCTTCTAAATCGAAGGCAGAAACGCGGTCAACATCTCCCTGCGCTGCCTGCAAGATCCAGAGAAAGAGATGTTCACAGAAGTGCGTGCTGGCGCCTTATTTCCCACAGGATAACCCCCACAAATTCTTGTTGGTACACAGAGTCTTCGGAAATGGGCATGTCATCAAACTACTTCAGGTTCCTGCAATTGCTTTACTGTGTTATGGACAAATCTATTATAAGGCACATATATTTTGTATTTGGAAAGAACTTGTAATAAGTGGATGCAGATTTCATGTCAAGAAATTGTGTAGTAGATATAATTTGTTTAATCTTTTCTGGCGTATACTTTACTCATTATCATTATTAACTATTTTAATTCGTTTCACCCAAAATTTTGGATAAGTTACATGTTACACGGTTTCCTTTGAAAATTCTTAAAAAAAAAACTTGTAATGTCTAGATGGAATATTAAAGAATTCAGATTAATAGAAATCATGGGTTCGGTTACGGTGTTACAGGATCTACCGGCCGAGCAGAGAGGTGATGCAGTAAGCAGCATGGTGTACGAAGCAAGCCAAAGATGTCGTGATCCTGTATATGGGTGTGCAGGAGTAATCAAGTCTCTGCAGAATAAAGTATCAGAGCTGCAATCCCAACTGGCTTCTACACAAAGAGATCTGGATATCATGAGTATGCAACATGCTAATCTCTTAACCATCCTTAATGAAGGTTCTGCTTCACTTTATTTTAATGGATCACTGCTACATAGTGAAGGCACCCATGCTTTCGACGATGGTGATTCCATGGAGGTATGGGAGCCATTATGGACATAAATGAGAAATGCTACATGTTGATGTTTTTACCTATTCCTCCTTTTACGCTGCTGGTTTTCCTAGATGTATGCAGCAATGCATATGTTCTATGGAATGCATAATATGATTATGTTTCCACCCATGAAGTTAATTTGTCCGATTTCTTGTCCCGGATGTTGTAACGAGAGTCTCTTCAATCATTCTAAATGTATGCATGTGTTTCATGCATTCAATCTGTTGGGTTGAATGGGATACAGTTGCGGGCAATGCATTCATTAATATGGATTTCTTTATTATTATTATTATCTGCATTCATTAATATGGATTTCTTAATTATTATTATTATCTTAAATTTATTTAGTAGAATTGTAGATTAAATAGAGAAAATTTAAAAAATTAAACTCACAAAACCCTTGAAATGAGTTTTTTTTTTAAACACATGCAATATACAACAAAACTTTTCTAGGTATCATAAAACTTTTCGCCGATTTGTAAGGTGTTTTTTGAAATGATAGACTCATGGACATCTCGATGCACTTTTATAAAGAAAAACAAATTCTATAGGTTTTGGTGATAATATTGTTTTTAAATTTTTTAACAAATATTAAAAAAATTAAAATAACTTAAATTTATATATTTAATTTAAATTTAAATTGTTATTTACATAATATTTTTTTTAAGATTTATTATTTTTACTCATTTGGAAAAATTTGTTCAATCTTTACAAAAAAAAAAAATATTACATAACTATTACAAAATTTTAAATCGAAAAAAAAAAAAATGCAAATAAAATGATTAAATGACTTATATTAAATCAATATTTTGTATAAATCATAAAAAAAAAAATTGCAAATAAAAAAATTAGATGACTTTATTAAATCAATATTTAAAATAAATATATGCTGATTTAGTATTTACATTTATTATTTGAAATTTGAGTTAAGGGGGTCAGAATATTAATCACTATGCCCGTGATGATGGTTGCCTAATAGATGGTTCATAATCAATAGTCCTCTGGAGTTGGTAAGAAATAAATGGCAGTCTGCAAACTCATTATTGATTCTCTGGAAATAAGTTTTCCTAAGTGTTTTTGTATTCAGTTTTCTCCTCTGATACGGTTTCAGAGCCGGTGGAGATAAGAGAGTTGAAGTTGTAAGAGTGTTTGTAGTTGAAGGAACCCGCTGCCACCTAGTTGTGAAGAGTGGGTGCAGTCGTAGTAGCCCAAGGATCCCCCTGCCCAGAGAATAACTATTTTCTGTGATCTTTGTGAGGCTGGTCGTGAGTCCGTTTTGTTCCTTCTGTATGTCAGCTTTGTTGGTGTATCCATCTAATTAAAACCTGCGAATGAGAGATTTGAGAGAGCTAAGATCTGCATTAGGGATCTACGTGTGGTTCAACATTTCCAGATCTGCGTTAGGGATATGCGTGTGTTTACGGAGTTGCTGTCATCTATGAGATTTGGTGGCGTGGGACTGGTACGTTTTGCTTAAGTCAACCTGAATAAAAGTATTTGTTTGGTGCGTAAAGTCACCATTGCTTCTTATTATGCATTGGGTGGAATAAATTCAAATGTGTGTTTGTGGTATAATGTTTTTATAAAGAAGTTTTTTTTGAACGCTATAATAAGGAGTGAAAAGGATTTTCTTATAATGTTTTTAAGATATAAGGAGTGATAACGATTTTCTTATAATGTTTTTAAGGCAATAGTCTATAACGCGACTTTTTGAAAGCCTTTCCGGCGGATTTTTCTGGTCAAAATCCGGCAGCAATTTATTGGAATCCCATGTTTCATAGCTAGTTTCTGCACAATCAATGGCTCCCAAGGGTTTTTCAGGGCGCTGAATTCAAATATGCAGTTAAAAAACCATTTTAACTGCTAAAAATCAAGATTTAACCTCATTTCTTCCTTCGGATTCCGTCACCGGAATCTCCAAAAAGTCGCATTATAGACAACTCCGTTTTTAAGACATAACGAGTGAAAAGGTTTTTTAAAATATTGGTTAGATTTTCATATATAATGTTCTAAGACATTGATAAGGTTGTTAAAAAATAATCAAACTAATTATATATTCATAAATTTAGTAGTTTTCAGGTGAGGGCTTTACTTGGAAATTGTATTTGGTAAATATTCTATATGTTCTTCATTATATACATGAATATTGTTGACACCTAATCCTCACGATTGGGTGAATTTATGTAAATAATTAAATTAGGAATGTGAACAGTCATCAAGAGATGAACTGAGTAGTCACACCCTTTTGTATATAACAATAACATACCTAATGGAATGAATTGAATCACTTTTACTGCCTATAGGAGTTACTGCCTGGCCTGACATGGTATCAGAGCCAAGTTCTCAAAATAGTTGTAATTCCCTTCATTTTTGCTATTGTGGGCTGTACGTTGTTATGTCATATGCATTCTTATTCCTAAGCGTTGTCCTGACCTGAGCACTGTCCTGTCTGAGCGCCGTCATAAAACGTTCACCTGAGCGCTATCCTGACCTGAGCGCTATCCTGACCTGAGCACTGTCCTGACTGAGCGCTGTCATAAAACAATAAAACGTTCCCCTGAACGTTGTCCTACATCCGTTTTCCGTTAAAATTGTTTTATCTCTCGAATGTTTGAATGTTACTTCCTCTCTTCCCAAGGAATCCTGTAAAGTCTACGATCCGAGGATTCTTGTCAAATAATTCTCTGTGTTTTGTGGACCAAAAGAATGCATTACATGTTTTCGGTGTATTTGCATTGTGTTTGATTGCAATTGGTATGCAGAGCGGAAGGCAGACAAACGTTTTCGGTGTATTTTTGTTTGATTGCAATTCGTGTTGCGTTTGATTGCAATTGCGAACTCTACACCTGATGTTGCATTCACAAGAACGCAACTTAGTCAAATTAAGGTGAAGAGGAAAGTTCAGAATGTGTGGGGAGAAGCATTTCACTATGTACTTCTCGAAGGCTTATTTGTCGACCCATTGATCGAGCACTTCAAAGAAGAAAGGTCATTTTACTTCATTGGTAAAGACCCGTTGCTGGCAGTTCCTGCTTTAATCCAAGAGACACTGAGTTACTCCGATTACGTATACCAAATTGATTGGTCTGCGTTCGATAGTTCAGTGCAAGAATGTGTTGATGCCTCGAAAATCGCTGCAACAACATTGGGGGATAACCACCCGGTCTGGACCTTAAAAGCAGCTCCTTTTCCGTTTGGTGTGGTGGCTCCGACTGTTCATCTAGGTCCAGTTACCTTCTCCCTATTGCTATTGGTTTATAATGTATCTTTAACTACCAATAGACAGGGACATCAGATCACTTCTTTTTGCTGATCAGGCAAGAGAATGACCCTTAAGTTGATTTGGGTTCAGCCAAGCCACAACTAAAGTTTTGCCTCTTTGAGGAGAGGACTTAAAAGAATGTATAATTTGCTCTAAATGCAAGCTTATTCTATGATGCAAATAAAAGAAAGTAATCTAAATCCTATCTTAATTAGGCAGATATAGATCTAACCCAACTAAGAGCAAGATAATTAAAATATCCGGATTTAAATATGTTTTGTTTATAATGAATATCAAGTTAACGAAGTAATTCAATTAACTGATATTATGGTTACCAAAACACATTCTATTGAGACCTTAAAACTGAAATAATAAATCAACAACATTCAGGAAGTAGTTCACAAAATGATATTGATTATCAAATCAATAAATCCAACAATTGAATAATGATATGTGGAAATAGTTCACAACACATTACCATTCAATAAATTGGTTTCATAAGATAAATTTCAGAGTAAATAGTTACTCTGAAATGAGAAATTAATTCATAAAAAACAGAGATAAATAATAACAAGATTGTGACAAATTACCCATATTAACAATAGTGCACAAACATGAATAAAATGACACATTCATATCACCATAAAATTAAAACTGATATTTGAAACAATAGTATTAGAAATACCAATTTTATTGCATCCATTCCTCTGTCCTTAGTCTCCAACAGCCCTTTACATTGCTTGAATTTCTACCTTCAAAACTAGAGCCACAATAGTGCAAGCTTTGTTCTTCATGCATAATTCAATATACAAAGGGAAAATCCTCAATAATCCCCAGATCTGAGATTTTTCACTCCTCCCTTCTACAACTCTAAATTTCAATTACAATAGTGCTTTTAGAAGCTCTAAAATTGCAGAGGAGAGCAGCCCTTATTTCATTCTGCAATCTGTTATTTATAGTTTTTTGTAAAAGAATGTTTAGAGAGGAGAGTTTGTTCAAGAGAATTCTGCTAAATCCAATTTTACTTGCTCCTAATTGTGATCTTCAATTGCTGGAGCCTTCTCATTGATTGAGATTCTTTTTCCATATTTCTTCCCCTGTTTTCCTGCAAAAGAAATCAAAATAAATTAAAATGCAATCAAAATATTATTTCTGGCAATTCAATCAAACCCAATCAAATTTTATTTAAATAAATAATTGAAAACAAAATATAAGCTACGTATTGATGCTTGGAATGATTTGATTGGCAAAGGATATCATTGGCCAATGGATCTACAATTAGAAGAGGCTTTGGACAAAATGAAATTGAAAACAATAGCTCAGAAAATTGATTTTGTTTCCAAAATTCAGAGCCTGATCTTCTGCCTGATTTTTGGCCCAATAAATGATCAAATCTGTTGGTGAAACCTCATTCAAAATGTTCTCCTTGATTTTCTCTTTCCAATGAGCTGTCCTGGGCCTCATTTGGCCAAGTATAACTCAAGTTATGAGCTTCCAAAGTTGATGGGTCAAATCTGATATAAATCTGGAAATTCTGTTGCTGGGCTAAAAATCAGAATTTGAATTAAAAATTAAATCTTAAATTAGACCCTAATTAATTCTAATTTAATTGCTAATCATAAACTAACTAACGAATATCTAATTAACTATTTATAAACCAATTAAATTTAATTAAAAACTAATTCTAAATAATATTTAAATCTAAATTAAAATTAATTAATTAAATGTATAAAATTAATTAATCTCAACTATTAATTAAATAATATATATTAATTTAAATAATATAAATATTGACATTAATTAATTTAATTAATATAATATAATAATTACATATTACATATTAATATAACTAATTAATATATTAACTAACCCTACTCCTCACATATATAAACTAATATATAAACTACACTTAATCTACAGCATTCCTAACTTTTATTACCTATCTCCACTCATACGTATGAGTGTTCTTTCTAAAAACTCAAACTAGTATAAATCTTAACGTATGCCTTTTACCTTAATACTCCATGCCTTATGCGTTTCGGGCCTTTTGAAATTTCGGCATATCGGGAAGAAGAGGATATCGGGGGTCAGAGCATGGAGGTGTCGGGGGTCTTCAAATAAATTCTCGATCCGATGAGTTCCCATGGTATCGGTAAGTCGGGGGTGTGAAGGAGTATCGGCATGAAGAGTCTTGATGCGATAAGTCCCCATTGTATCGGTAAGTCGGGGCTTTTAAAATTTTGCACAATATGAAATCCCCGATCCGATATCGGCATCGGGGTATGGGGAATATCGGGGGTTTTAAAATATGTTGCGAATAAACTCCCGACCCGATAAACGTATTTTATTTATTTTATTATTTTTTTATATTAATTTTTAATTTAATTAAATTAATAATATTAATTTAATTAAATTAATATTAATATTATTTTTTGGTTTGTTTTAAAATTTTAATTTAATTAAATTAATTATATTTAATATATTAATTAATTTAATTAATTTAAAATTTAATTTTAAACATAAATTTTATTTTGATTTTATTTTTACGAATATAAGTTCTAAACTACAGCCATTTGAATGATTGGTTTTTTTTTAGTTTAAGGATTTGATTTGGAATTTAAAATGAATTTCTTAAAACCCCGATAATTAATAATTTGGCTGCATGATGAAAACTGAAAAATGTTAAGAAAACTTGCTACGAGTTAATATTTAAACTAAATGCATTATTGAACTAATTTATTTACAAAATGTGATATTGTACATTTATGCATTTTTAACCCAGGCTAGATAAATAATCAGATTTTCAAACGAGTGCCATTTTCAAACCAGTTGACCAAATGAGGGGAAACAAGCGTCAATGAGAAGCTTGTAAAAAATCGATTCTAACAAAGCAATCAAAACAAGAATTCAAAGAAAACTAAAAATTAACGAAAGCGTAGGGCAATCAACTAAAAAAAAATCCAAAAAGGGTGTTTAGCCAAATTTTTATAGAAAGGGTCCCCATTAATTGAAGTGAACACATCAATAATGGGGGGTTGTGTTTTACCACAACAATGCCGACACGCGGGAGAAGAACGTTATCGCTGTTATGAATGAGATTTTCTAAAATTAAAGCAAAAATAATTAAAGAAGAGAAAATTATGCTTGAAATGCTTGACTAAGTTTATTAGTCCTGAATAAAACCAGAATCATCTAACTGAAATTTTTCTTAAAATTCCTCATACATTAAATATTTCAAAACTCTATATCAGTCCTTAATTAGTTGTAGAAGATAAAGCAGGGGTCACTTTACAGCTTAGCTTTTTTTAAGATATACTCATTTGTCACAGGTAGAGCCACTGCTGCCAAGACAAACGTCTATAGTTTCGACAGGGTTACCTATTAATCATAAATGATTCAGAATCCTATCTGTTTAAAATTATTGATCTGAGATAGAATCCATTTATATATGTTTATTTCTTTGAATTTTTATTTTTTATTTCTTTAAAAGCCATTGTCCTGGTATGGTAGCCAGATAGTTGACAATGCCATTCACTGGTTAAAATTGGACTGAACAAGCTGGCTCGTGATGAGACCCCTTGTCTTATAATTGTTTGCAATTATAAGCCATTACCCTGGTATGTTTAGCAGTGTTGGTAATGTCAGCCTATTTTCCCCTATGATCATGGTAAGCAGGCTCATGATGAGACCTCTTATCTTTTAAGTTTAAATATATTTTTGGATTATTCTCTAGAAAAATAAGACTCTTTGGAACAGGGAGAATCATTGACTCCTTAAGAGTTAAGAATGACAATTTCAGAGTTAAAGGTGCTTTGCTGTAAAGTGCCTTTACCTGGTTATAAATAACTTTTCTTGACTGATAATAAAACTTTGAAAGATCTTAATAAAATTTTGAAATCTCAAAATTATTACAATTTGATAAAAAATAAAATTTTCAGATTTTATGATACTTTGCCAACTTCTCTTGATTGGTAATCTCTTCCTTAAGTACGTCTACTTTTATAATAAGAAAATCAAACTTTACTAAGAGATTTAAGAAAAAGTTAATAGGTGACTATTAACAATTTTTTTCCATGTATCCTGACCATGGTTAGGTAACAAAAAGGCCTTCTATATAAATCACGGCAAAGTCACCAAAATCAAAGCTGAAATCCGAAAGAAAAGAATTTTTATACTAAAGTGAGAAAAGAAATCAGCAAACGAAATTAAAATAAAAAAATATGAAAAATGAAAGAAAATCCAAGTTTCGAAAGATAAACTCAAACAAGAACGCTTATACCAATGTCTCAACAATATGAGGAAAAAGAAAATAAGCATGCAATCATTCCCCCTTATGTTGAGATTTAGAAAAACATACCTTGCAGAGTTGTGAATGCTTTAGGCTTTTAGATAACAGCGATCGTAAAATTCAGCCACCATGAATACTTTCTGTCTGATATGAATCTTCTTGTTTCCAAGCATCATCTTAATCATTTTCTAAAAAGGAATGCTTAAAGAAACAGATTAAAGGTTCAGAAACTTCCTGGTGTAGCTGTTTCGATGAAAATTATCGTTGCTTATTGAAATAAAGCCAGTAGAAGAGTATGGACTTTGAAAATATGATTCGGCAAAAGATTGAAAAATTTTGTGAAGCGCTGCAAAATAGAGTTTTATATCAGCATAATTTAAGAACAAATATTGAAACTAGAGTGATAAAATGAAAATTAATGAAAGTGGTTACATGAATCTTACCATTGGATCATTGCTTTTGATCTTATCTGAAAGGTGTCAATTTCTCCAAACTAACTGACTTCTTATTTTAATTAACATTAAAAACATGAAGAAGTCACACTAACCAAAATCTTGTAACCCAAAATCATTATTTATTTTATTTACACTAAAACAAGCAGTAAAACGTAAAAATGAAATGCCTAGTGTTCAAGGGAGTTGAAATTAAAGCAAATGCATCAAAAATGAGAATGAGAATTTGCAGCAATGACTGTTTCTCAAAATATCACAAGTTTCATATAAATTCCATGATTTTATAAATAGTTCGTAATCAAGACCAAATCTACGATAATAAAATTTAAATATGAAGATAGAGAGGTCTTGAATTCCATTTTAGTTATGGAATTATATATTTAAACTAAAATGTATGAGAAATTGAAATAATTTGAATATGCTGCAAATTGGTCATTAACTGCTTTCTTACCATAGTGGTTACCCAAGCTTGCTTTTAAAATAACACATTGCCGTATCGAATGATTCACATAACATGTTTCTTCACCATGCTTCAAATTTAATCTGCAGAGCTTCACCTTTATTGCTATGCCATATATCGATTAAATGTTAATGGCTCAAAGGCACGCATTGGAAGCTATCGCATCGGTGATTGCAATGGCAAATTGCCGATAAGAACATGTGCAATAAAATAAAGCGATCGCATCAGTGAAGAAATATTATATCGGAGACCAGAGAATTGATTGCATCGTGCTTCCCACATCGCAAAATGCACATTGTAGATTCAAAGAAGTGACGTGAGCATAAAAATGTGACGAAATGATTGCACTATCGGCGATGCGATGGATGTCGTGGCTAATCGGAGATCGGAAAACTTTGGGTACCCGATGTAACACAGTGTATTTTTGCAATGCCGATATGCGATGAAGAGCGGACCCGATAACTTTTTATGAAGGGATTTTAATAACATATCGGACTCGAGACATCGGCCATAAATAAAACTGCAAGGAAGCGATTGCGATATCGACGATGCGATTAATCGGCGATCGGCAATCTTAAGCACCCGATGTCACACAATATGATTCCTGCGATGCCGATGTGCGATGAATGTCATAGCTAATTGGCGATCGGCAATCGGGCAATCGACAATCTTGAGCACATGATGTAACCATTCTCGATACGCCGACATGCGATGAAAAGTGGACCCGATAACTTTATGATAAAAATTTGATAAAATATCGGATCCGAGACATCGGCCCTTTAAAATTTATGCTCTTACCATTATTGCGATTAAACGGACGCGATAATTTTATGACTTTGATTTGAACTTCATATCGGGTCCAGAATTATGTGGTCCTTGCAATATCGGTAATGTGATTTATCGGAGATCAACGATTTGATTATGGAAGTATACTTCATTTGCAAACCTCCGATTTGTGAAATGCGATGTGACATATGAGTAAGATAATACATCGGAGGTTTTTTATGAGCAAAGAAATGCTAAGAACTACTTCCGATGAAATCTTATGATGCGAATGGTCTTATGATATTCGCTGGAATTTTCAATTGGGTTTTTCTAAGTGAATAAAAGCAAAATTAAAAATGCTTAAATCTCTAATGCATCACAATAAAATTTCCCTGAGCCTATTGCAAATTTGAAATGGGTTTTAACTGCTTACTTTCAAGTTTTGAAAAAAAATGAAAACCCTGCAAAATAAAACAGAACACGAAAAAATAAACTAAGGAAAAGAAACTATAAAGAGATGAGAACGAGCTTAGCAAATACTACCTGGAAGGAAATTCGTCCGCAAATTTTATTATGAATCTCAATTTTCCTTTGATTTATCAAAAATTTTGACTTTGTTAAAAATCATCTCATCATTTATTTTAAATCTAAGTGTGCAATCAGCCTAAATGAAATCAATCATTCATGTTCATGGAATATAAAATTTACCAGAAATCAATATGAAACTATGCTTCCCTTTCGAAGTGAAGTAACAATTTATTACCTCTACTCATTCCGAATTAATCTTGAGAAAAATTTGTATCGTTATAGTGACTGTTCAATAATTCTTTTAGTAAATGAATATGATGTGTTTTACAACATCAGATAATAAACCAAAGGTTAAAATGAGATTAAGCCACTAATTGTAGAAAAATATGAAAACAGATTTAAATGTGTGCACTTGGCAAAATGGGCATCCTTAAGATCAGCTTTTGGCAAATTCCGAGGAATATAATATGAACTTCATATGATTGTCGTGACAAGTTAGATTGACTGATAATGATTGAATTAGAATTAGGCTTATCATAGTCAATCATACATCTCATAGGATAATGGGATCATGAAGCTTTTATATCCTCAAATCCTTACCATAGAAATTTCAAAAGAAAATCTTAGAAGGAAATCTCGAAATGAAGAAAAGTGGCTTTGAGGCCATTGATGCCAAGTGCAACTTTAATTGGCTTTGATCAAGACATTATTCAAAATAGGCAGAGCAGAGATATCGCTATAAAAAGGAAAGCAAGAATTAAACTTTTCTGATAAGGAAAAATGTTTCCACTAGACATGTATGAGAAGGCTGATTGCTTTGTTTTATTTTTTTAATCTACAGAACTATTGCAAATAAATTAACTACATAAAACAAGCTAACTAAATTAATTCTACTCCTATTCTAACCATATACATGAAAATGACTAGGTATAGTCATATTTCCAGTGTAACCATTCTCTCATTTTAATTCCCGCGTTTATGTACAGTTCAAATGTTAGTAATAAAAATCTAACTAAACTAAGGCAATTAAATCTGAAATTAGAATTTACAATTATTGTTAGCAACTTGGTTAAAATCTCCTTCTCTTGAAATTTCCTTTCCAATTGAATACCAATTGGATCATAGAAATCTGGATGGATTTCTATTAAGGATGGAGAAATGTTCAAGGGAAGAGATAACAGGCCGAATTGTGGATATGAGTTTTCAAATTCAAAGGCCTGGAAAGAATTGTTAGTATTATGTACAAATGTTAAATCATTGACAATTTTCCTTGAAGGACTTCCAAATAATCTTCAAATGAGTCATTGAAAAATGAATGAAAGTCTGTCAAATGACATGGAAAATTATTAATTGAATTGAATAGCTGGCCAGATTGCAAAAATACACTCTCTTGTTGATATTGCCTTTGAAAAAATAGAAGCTTCTGATGAAACATTAGCATTGATTTAATTTGGAATATTAATATCTTTCGATGCTGATGATTATAATATGAAACTTGAATTTCCCAATTGGGCAATGCATCGATTGAGTGTTTGATAATAAGGCGCTCAATATGCCAGCGAAAAGTGTGAAATTTTGCAAAATAAAATTAGAAAATAAATCTAAATTTAAACAAAATAACCGAAGAAATAAAAATAAAATGAAATCACTATTTTTACAACTAATGTTACAGCACAATTGGGGTTGTTTCGAAACGATTTCATTTTCACAAGGAATGGCCAGAATTATGGAATTTGAATAATTTTGAATTCCAATTTGTGAATTAGAAAACGAATCATGATTATGAGTAGGAATGGGAGTTTGATTCTTATATGAATCATAAATTGCAATGTTTTCTTGAATGGTGAAATCACGAAGATAATTAGCTACTCTAAAATGAGGATTAGTTGGGGTAATTCCTAAATTGAAGCATTCCTCATTTTCAGATGTTATTTGAATTTTCTCATGAGGATTCTCCTGAGAGGAATATTTGAAATCAACATCCTCAATATCAGAGTAATCATCATAAATGACCTCACAAGATTCTGTAGAATTCCCTTCAATCTCATCCAATATATCCAAACAAGAAGGAACAAGAATTTCATGTTCATTAATGGCAAAAGAATGACCAATTATTGTTTCTTTATCTTGATAAAAATTTAATGGTAATTCATTTAAATCATACTCTTTAATTTCTGAAATATCATTAATACGAAGAGAAAAAATATTACCATCATTGAAAATATCGGGATAAAGGGAAAAGTGTGAACCTGAAACAATGCATTTAAAACTGTCTCTGTTTGAGAGTTCTTGTGCATTATGCTCATTGTAAATTTCAGATTGCAGATCATTCCTTTGCGTGCATATGCTTTTTTGAAGAATGCTGCTTTGCTGCTCTGATTTCGGCATTTGTTCATCATGGAGAAATTCAGAAATTTGTACAGCAGTTTGCATTTTATTTGCTTTGATTGCTGCTTGTACTTGCTGATTTGCGATTGATTTTCCGAATTTACTTCAAAGTAGCTTTTTGATTTCAATGCAGCTTTTTCTCTAAAACTGCTATTGTTGTCTTCTTGCATTTGAATGGAAATATTTTCCAAGCTTTGTGAAACCGCTTCATCATCATTTTTTTGCATATCCGTGTTGGGATTTTCATTTATGTTGGAAGGGGATGAAACAAAACTTAAACTAATTTCATATGGATTGGGAATGGGAGGCAGAGAACAAACATATTCAAACCAATCTAATGATTCTTCTTTCGTAGGTTTATCTTCGTCTTTAAATCTTAAGCAATTCAAATGAAATCGAATATTGAAATCATTAACAGACTCATTTTCAAACCTACGTAGATATTCAATTTCTTCACATACCTGTTTATAATCGTAGTCGTCAAATTTAGCAATGAAAATTGTAACAAATTGATCCCAGCTGTGAATTGAGGCAACTGGAAGAGTTCTACACCAGCTTCTGGCTTTTTCCGCAAATGTGAGATTAAAAATCCTACATAAAATGCCTTCATCAATTCCTTGAAAATCATATTTTGAAATATTTTGAAGAAATTGACAGACATGGTTAAAAGCAGAGGAATTTTCCTTACCATTAAACTTTGCCTGAGACAAGAGTCTTACCACTTCGGGTGGAGTATTGGAGGATGCACGTCCATGAATACAACTCCAAATTGGAAGTTTGAGAGGAGCCATCACAATAAATAAAATATTAAAATTTGAAAAGACTCCAATAGACAAAATCTCAGGCCCTCCTTCTAGCGCCAAAAATGTTGATGCCTCGAAAATCGCTGCAACAACATTGGGGGATAACCACCCGGTCCGGACCTTAAAAGCAGCTCCTTTT
>APFE031155728.1:13833-103837 GCA_000404065.3 Pinus taeda | reverse complement strand
CCCAGTTTGCCCTTTTTTCTCCCAATTCTCTTTGGATTAATAGTTGCCTTACTGAAGGGAAAGGAACTATAACTTTTGTATGGGCTTTTAAAAGGAAGGGTCTGTAATGTTTAATAGCTTTATATACAGCAAAGGCTTGTTTTTCTACTTCGGAGTAGTTTAGTTCAGCACCCTGAAGATTTGAACTATAGAATGAAATGGGTGCTTCCAAATTGTGATTGTTGATCTGTGTGAGTACTGCAGCATAAGAGAAATTGGATGCGATGGTATACAATGTAAAATGATTAGAAAAATTAGGGGTATTTAAAGTGGGGGCATTGATTATTGATTGTTTGATTAATTCAAACGCTTCCTTTTCTGCCGATCCCGATTTAAAGACTGAATTTTTCTTAATCATATTTGAAGTGGCAAAATAATTTGAGAAAAGTCTGGAACAAATCTCTTGACAAAATTGATTTGGCCTAAAAATGACTGCATGGATTTCTTATTGTGAGGAAAAGGGATTTCAGAGATTTCTTTAATCCTGTCCGGATCGATATAAATGCCGTCTTTAGAAACAATAAAGCCTAGGAGCTTACCTTGATCAAGAGCGAAAAAGGATTTCTTAGGGTTTAGAGAAATACCATATTTCTTACAGCGCTGAAAGATTTGATTCAAATCATGCAAGTGGTTGGATCTCTCTTTAGAAAATACAGTAATGTCATCTAAATAGACGACTATTGTTCTATTAATTAACCCTTTGAAAGCGATATCCATTGCCCTTTGAAAAGTGGCTCCTGCATTAATAATTCTGAAAGGCATTTTTTGATATGCATGCGTTCCCCATTTTGTTCTGAATGTGGTTTTGAGTCGGTCATCAGGATGGACCAAAATTTGGTTATATCCTGAAAAACTGTCCAAAAAGGACATTAAATCTGAGCCTGCCACTAATTGGAGTATCTGCTCCATAGTGGGTAATGGGAAGTTATCTTTTAAACTTGCCTTATTTAAATTCCTGAAATCAATACAAATCCTTATGTCGCCATTTTTCTTTCTGACTGGTACCATATTGGAGACCCAGTTTGAGTGTCGTACGGGAAAAATAATCTTAGCTTTCAAGAGTTTGTTGAGTTCCGACTTTATTTGACCCTCTAAGTTTGGATGAATTTTTCTCAACTTTTGCTGAACTGGTTTCTGTTCGGGAAGCATTGGGATAGTGTGCTGAATAATAGATGTGTCATATGTTTTTAGATCATCATATCTCCAAGCGAAAACATGTTTATTCTTTCGTAACAGACTAATAAATGCTTCCTTTTCCTCTATGGAAAGTCCTAATCCTAAATTAATGTTTTGAGGATTTTGTTCGGTGCCAAGGTTTATTAATTCAAACCTTAAGGTAGAGCTCTAGAGCTTTGTATTAGACACAGGTTTAAACCTGTCTTTAATATCGGAAAGGTCCTCAAGCTTCACCACGCACTTTGGGATTGAGTTTTCCTCATGTTTATCTCACATTTGAATATCGTGCTCGTCTTCCTCGATGATTTGATTATCATAGGATTTTTCGGAGGTCAGAAATCGTAAAATGTCATCATCGTGGTTAAATACTCTCCAATTGGTTACATTGTCAAGAATGGATGGCCTAAAAAGTAATTCTACTAAAAACCTATCTGGACTATAGTCTTGGGAAGGGAGTAGCTTGGAAGCGACATTGGCTAGCAAGTCGGCTGCCGAATTTTGCGACCTGGGAATGGAAGAAATATTGAATGCTAAAAAATGGGATGTTAGCTCTTTCACCAGCGATTGATAATGCTTAAGATAGTTCGAAAGACAATGAATTTTATTCCTTACCTGTTTAACGATAATTTCAGAGTCGCCAAAGACCTTTAAGTATTGAACTTTGAGGCCGATGGCTTTATATAGTCCTTGGACTAACGCTTCGTACTCGGCTGTGTTATTGGTGCATTCAAATTCTAATCTACAGGACAGCATTGTTTTTTCTCCTTGCGGGCTAACCAAAATGCATCCTGCTCCTGATCCTTCACTAGACTTGGATCCATCAAAATATAAAGACCAAAATAAAGAATTATCTACAATCTTACTTACAAAATTCTCAGTAACATTAATACATTTTGCCCGATCGGTCTGCGAAAAATTTTCAATTTGCGATGCGAAATTGTTAACTGAGAAAGGAGATGGTTGGGTAGTATAATTGCCGAAAAACGACTCGGAAGAATAATTCCCTAAGATATTGTTGTTGAACGCAATCGGTTGATTTTCTTGTTCAAATTCTGTAACAGTGTGGGTCATATGTTTCTCCCGATAAATCTTTATTTGATTGGGCTTGCCCTTATAGGGGAGCCACATATGGGACCAATCGGTGGAGATATACCCATGGAGCTTTTCTGACCAATCCCTGCTTAAAATTAACCCATAGAATTCAGGTATATCGACGACTAGAATATCAATCCTTTGGACTATTCTTGGGTCTGCCGATAACCTGATCGTTATAGAGTTTATTTCCCCTAGAACTTGAACTTTAGTTCTATCTAACTGCACAATGTGAATAGAAGACTTCTGGGGTTCTATATTCATTTTAGAGCAAACTGAAGCAGGCATTATATTCGAGGATGCCCGAGAATCAATTAAGCAGTTGTGTAGATTTCGATTATAAATTTCATAAGTCAAGAGGAAAGGAGGGGTATGGGAGTTTGATCTATCTCCAATCAGAATTGTGTCAGTTGCCTCAACTCTACCAGCAGGGGGTTGTCTTGAGTCGCTTGCAGCTTTAGTGGTGGGAAGAGGTGAAGAAGGAACAACGTTAAGTTCTTTGAGTAGTAACTTTTGCTGATGTTTTAATTTACTAAGTTCAAACATGGTGATGTTTGCCTTAGTTTTCTTCATGTCATCGACAATGTTATAATCCATCGAATCAACAACTACCAATGTTTTAGATGACGAAGGTGTAGTAGAGGATGATGGCTGATTGTTAGATACTGTCGCGGCTGGCTTTCTACCGGGTACCTTCTCCTTTATGGTATGGGTTCCAGCGCTCCTTTTCTTTGGATTAGCTTGAACAGGTTCGGGAGTACCTTTACTCCTAGTAGTGATAGGAAAGGCTTCTTGCTCAGCGTCAGTGTCGGAATTAAGGAGTATAAAGTCCCACATCCCGTGACATTCAACTACTTCCTCTTCTTCTTCTTTAGATGGTGTAACTGTTTCTTCCTCTTCTTCTTCTTTAGGATCCGAGTTTGCATATGATATAATGTTTGGAGGTTTGGATTCTAGTTTCTTGAAATTCCTAAATGGTTTCTTCGTTGAGGATTCTGATACTTGTTTCTTGATCTCAACCATTTCGTTTGACATGGTTTTAAGGAATTTTTGAAGGCCCTCCATGTCATATGGATCCTTAGTAATCTTTTTCTTAGAGTCATCTTTAAAGGACACCTTTTTAGATTTTCTTTCTTCCAAGGAAATTTTCTTTTCTAAGGCGATTACACTTTTTTCTACAGCGAGTGCTTCCTTCATGTTTTCGGCCAATGTCAGCTGTTTAGCCCTGTCGACAAATATGGCAATGTTTGAAGGTAAAGCGGTAATATACCACTCAATTCTAACTTGTTCGCTTGGCTTATCATCAGTGGGGATTTTGTTCAGGAGTTTGTTGAATCTGGAGTTAAACTCCTTAATGGGTTCTGTTGATTCGATCCTTAAATTGGAAAGGTCATGGACAAGTGTAGCTAAGGATATGTCATCGCTGTATTTGGTAAGAAACTGTTCCTGGAAAATATTCCAACTCGTGATGGATCCAGAGGGCAAGGAAAATTACCAAGACCCTGTAGATCCTTGTAGTGAATAGGGAAACAATCTTACTACCACATCTTCTTCAGTGAATCCCTTCAAATTGACCGACAGCATAAAGTTGTTAATATGTTCTTCTGCCGAAGTTCCAGCATCTGGATTGAACTTGGGTAACCATTTTTTAGGGTAATTGGGTAAAGGATGTAAAGGTGCAGGCATGGTGACCGCACCAGGACTTCTCCATGGTCTTTGGGCCATTTTAGGATTACCAACGATCGCTTGTGGTGTTCCAAGTGCCTGAGGGGGAGGTGGAAGTACAGACTGAAAAGATTGCGATGCTTGAGATGAAGTCCCTTGGTGAACAACGATATGAAGTGGTGAAGTAGGTGTATGACTTCGCACAGGTGATGATGAAATGGAAGATGATGGGGAAAATGTTTCGCTACCAGAACCTTCAGCGGTCTTTTTGATCCTTTTCCTTTCGGGTAAAGGAAATTCGGGTGGTTCAATACCTAGCTTTTCGCTTTGGAGTCTGGTAAGGTGAGGGGGTAAGCGAAATTGCGAAGTATGACTGCCTTGTGATACTTCAAATCTAGGAGGGGAAATTGAGAAGCCTTGAAGTTTCTGGATGATGGATTGAACTTCAGGAGACTCCGGACTTAAGTGTTCTGAAGTATGATGTAATTGAGCAGTAGTGGTTGATTCCTCTTCGTCTCATCTGGATACTGGAGATTTAGAATGCGAACGAGATGTCCGAGGAGAGGCAGAGGGTGAGTTACTCTTTGAATGGTTTGTAGGTGTTGGCTTACTCACCATTCATAGTGGATGACCCTCTTTCTAGCGCCAGAAATGTTGATGGCCCGAAAATCGCTGCCACAACATTGGGGGATAACCACCCGGTACGAACCTTAGTACAGCTCCTTTTCTGTTTGGGATGGTGGCTCTGACTGGAGATAACGGGACCAATTTCCCGATAATAAAATAAAAGGGATGGATGGGTGATGAATAGTTTGCTTAAGTGATAGGCGACTAGCTTATTCTATTGACAGAAATAGGGAAACTAATACTAATCCCGGGAACAACTTATTCATCCGGAATGCAGCGTTAAATAATCTTTATCTATCAAACAGGCATGTAGATGACTCTGTAAAATAAATAAGAGACATTCAACCATTCAATGATTACTTCATATGAATAGTCACAATGAAGCGATAAACACAAATTACTGCATTCACTGTTTATATCATCGATACATATATACGATTGAAAGGGAAGCATGCGATAAAAAACCAATAGTGGAATGCATAAGGAATTCTGCGAAAAGCACATATATATAAGCGATAATAGAAAGGAAGATTTAAACAACAATTCATATAACAAAAATGAGTATAGACGCAGATAATAGTACCATGTGAGCTGTAGATCAATCCGAAATATCAATCGCTATTCAAAATTCCTTCTTCAACACAGAAATCCTTTTAAACAATGACAGTAGTGCACATTTGCATAAAAACCTTTCTCATTAAATTCAGAATAATTGGTCCAGTTACATAAGAAAAATATCGCTGAAGTAGAATAGTGCAACTTCAGGGTTTAAGTCATATACAAAACTTTACGACCCTTTCTAAATGCATGAAAGGGTCTATAAATACTACTAAGCTAAAAAAATCTATGAAACAAAATCCTACTAAATTGGTATCAGTGAGTGAGATCTAATTCTTAGGGGCGATCTGGCAGTTGGCGATGTGAGTCATGACTCAGGTTGTTTGCCCTTAAACCTGAGCTGGCTTATCGCAAGCATTGGATCCACTTCTGGCGGTTTGTTGAGGTGCAAACTGAATTGGGCGGCGAAGGTGGCATCCTGAATGTCGGGTATAATATACCCGACAACATCTGTAAGGCATTTCAAGGCGGCTCTTTGGCTATATGGCTTGATCAAGAAGAACCAATAAGCATCCCATGTCAAACTGTTGATTCCAGCGATTAATCTTGCGTTTTTCTCCAGCTCCGGGGAGCATGAGTGCTCCAACATATTTGCCCGCTGTTAATTGACCTGGAGTACATTGGGAAATCATATTAGACAAATAAAGTGTATTATTTACTAATTCAACCAAATTTCCAGTGGTTGTTTTGCATATGGAAATTGCTCTTTCTGCCTTCATTAGTTGCGATTGCCATTCTGTGAATAATATTTCTTTGTGCGATTCCAGAATTCTCGGTAGATTAGTCACCCAACCTATATCGGAATCCTGCCATTCTATAACGTTTGTCAGTGTTTCTTCGGCCTGATCCAAATCGGTCCTTGCTTTTTCTACCTTTTCGCTTATGGATGCTACCAATTTGCACAATGGTTCTGCTTGTGTAATCTGCTGACATAGTAGCTTAACCTGATTAATCAATGCCTTATTTAACTGAAGCGCTTCGGCTTTGAATTCGTCTACCTGAGGGAGCTTTTTCATTTGCTCAATTTGAGTGGTCAATTGAGCGATTTGCTCATCTTTTGCTTTCATTGTTCCCTCAGTTGATATTCTTAATTGCTCCAGTGCCGCCGATAGCTCCTTTTGCCTTTGGATTGCGCCTTCATCAATCCTCTGTTTTTGCTCTTGTAATTGCTTGGTCAGCTGATTATTGTTCTGTTGCTGCACTAGCAATTCTTGCTCCGCCTGCTCTGCTTTCTGCTGAACTTCTGATAATCTCGCCTGTAGCGAAGAGATGTCTTGGTCCTTGGTCTTCAATAAACTGCTTACCTCCGATGCTTTATCAATGGTTGTCGCTGAATATGCTCCAGCGAATTGCGATAACTTGGTTAAGTCATCGGAGGGGTCGAATTCCTATTTTCACACAACATTGCCCATTACTATCAATTCAGGGAATGGGGAAGGTTGATCAGCTCTTCTCCTTTTCCTCTGTCACTTTACAACAACTTTATGCTTAGGGCTATAAAATACATCCAAAGGAGGAATCTTTTCAATTTGCAAAACGATTTCTCCCGTTGGATCTTTAGGAATTATCTCTGTTTCTTTTGATTTGGGTAGGCCGCTGGTTTCGCCCGAAACCGGTTTTGATGTTGCTTCTTGCATGTCACCTTCTTTATAAACATCATCATCTTTCGAGCACTCTAGGTTGCTGATAATTATACTGAATTGCTGCCATTGCTGTAGCAAATTCGGATCAACCAGTATATCATTATTGTTTTTAGAGCTGCTCTCTTCTTGGGCTTTCGCCTAGGTTTCTTCTTGTCGCTGCGCATTTTCCTGGATTACTTGCTGCCGCTGGCTATGCACTTCCTCCTGTTTCTTTGATGTAGTAGGAGGTGGCGCATTACTTCGCTGTTCAGTCTCGCTTGATCTGGTTGTCGTTGGAACAGTCGCTAACAGGTCTAGAGGCAGAGTTTGCAACCTCTGTTCTCTAATTCTGTTAAATTCGACTAGCACTTCATCGTTATACACATTTCTAGCAAGTGACTTAACTTGATACAACGATTCGGCCGATGCAAACAAATCCTCGAATCTGTCTTCTTTGCGCTCGACCTTGGCCAATTTGGCCTGGTCGAGCGCATTGTAAGCGATCTTCCTCAGATCATACTGCCTGCTTGATAGAGTAGCCAAAGTGAGCAAATTCATTTTCCCAGCTTCCTTCTCTGCATGTTTAATATCATGCAGGGTATAAATGCCAATCCGTAAGGGAAAAGAAGGCCAAACATGTTTTTTCGCTCTTTTCAGGGTCTGAGTAACCCCTTCAGCATTCATTTGATAAGCTACTTCCCTGGCAAGTAACTTATCAGGGATGTAAAGTGGCAGCACATGCGGCCTGGCTTGACTGCCAAAAACTGTGATGTAGGTGAATTTCTCCTCCCCAAACTAGCTTGCTACTGCAGTCAAATCTACCCCTGCTTGCTCAGAAATCTTTGGGGCAGGTTTATCAAAAATGGAATAATGAATTGGCAACATAAAACTGTTGCAGATTTGATAAAGATGGTGCTTATAATTAGTCTTCCACAATTTTTGATAATATATGTGAATGGGTGTGGGGTCTTGTGACGTCCACCTCCATCCCAATACAGGAAATTCAGAATTAAAACACAACACATCCATCACATAGGCACTGTAATAAAATGGCGGAATAACCCTTTTTGTAACACAATGGTTAGACCTGAAATCGAGGATGGCTTTGGTTAACTTGTCGAATAATATAATTGCCCAATCCATAATTTCGCCACTACATGCCGCCTCCATTAAGGGGACCATTTCTATGGTAAAATTGGCATAGTCATGCAATCCCCATAATCTACACATCATAATTCCAGCATAGCAGTAAGGAGAACATAGGGAGTTAACTGAGTACTTACCCGAGGTTTCATGCTTGTGTTTCGTTGGGTTCTGTCTCCAGCCTCGAATTGGTTCAGACTCGGACTCGTTCTCTGCTCGAAATTTCTCTAAAAATGTCGCATTGTATTTTTTCTCTTCTGTCGGTAGGTGATACATTAGCCTTAGATCTTTGGCTCGAAAATAACCGAAAATCCTCCCGTCCGAAGTGCTAAACAATATGTTGATAATCAGGAGTTCTTGGATTGCCCACCTTACCACATCCGTGTATGGGAGAATTTGCTCCCGGACCGCTATTCTGTGTAGAAAGGAGTCAGCCAAGTCTTTTAAATTGGCGTCGGATTTACTGGTATTATCACATGATATTTCTATCTCAGTCACCTTCGGCCCTTCTGCTTCAATCAAATTATACGTCCCTTGCCAAGTGGTCCTGGTAAGTCCCAAGCACGTTGTATCTGATATAAGCCCTTTGTTCTTACCGCTCGGATCAATAACAGCTTGCCCCGCGGCTAGCGAAGCAGTCGGCATTGTGCCCTTCTTGGACTTCTTTCCCATCCCACTTTCTTCTGTCTCTATGGAAGAATCCTGCACAGAGTAGAAGATAGGCGTAACACAGGCAACAATAACATGAATCGAACAGAATGAAGTATATATATCTGGATGCATTCACAGCGATCAATTGACTTAAGGTGGCCTTTGGATCAAATCCGTGGATAGATCGCAAGCTTGTTATTCTCATTAAATGGTTGTTATGGCCTGTCAATCTCATTAATTCCAGTTGCTTCGATTAATAGCCGGATGATTCATTTGAAGCATGTCTTGGGAGTTTTGGCGGTTTGAACGCGGATGAACGGATTTTCAAAGGATATTGCCTTAATTACGAATAAATCATATTAAACTGTCATTTATGACTTTTTCTTTGAAAACTGCGCTTTTCCCTTTTCGCAATCGGGCATCGGGGAAATGCTAAGTTATTACATTGGTTTCATTTGGAATTTGCGATCGCCGATAGCGATATCGCATCGCGTCGGGAACGGCTAGGAGGGTCATTTGGAATGAGGGCATGGTGAGTCGCCGATCGCCGATAGCGATATCGCATCGCATCGGGAGAGGGGAGCTTATTTGTACTTTATGTGTTATCGCCGATCGCCGATTTGCCGATTTCACATCGCATCAGAGCAAGGGTTGTTACTTATTATGCTTTTGCCGATATCGACAACGATTTCACGTCGACGAAAACCAAGCTGTCCTTTAAGTTGTGCTTTCTTTGTCATTGCGATATGCGATCTTGCGATTGCTTTATCGCAATGATAAAGATAAATCATTTTATGTTGGTTTTTTTTTTATTGGCACTTTAATAATGTTTCCTTTTATTCGAGCCTTTTTTGAAATAGAACTCTAAATTGATACCAATTTGAAACAAAAATTAAAAGGGACCCATTTCACATTATATTTTTAGAATAGTAATGATATGAAATGGGGGGTTGTTGTATGGCACAACAACTCCTCGTATGGAATATATATGCCATGATAAATATATTTATATTCCATATAAGAATATACATGTTTCGGTCCTTGATGGACTACATAGACTCAACAACAAGGCTCAAAATCATTACAAGAAGCTCATCATGTCACTTGTGGGAATTGAAACTACATGAGGAGGATAACAATAATTCCTTCCAACCACTTGAGATAAACCCAATTCACGCATGCACTCACACACACACACAATAATAATAGCAGCAAGAACAACAACAATGATAATATAATTTTAGGGTCATGGTGAGTCCAAGCACTAAATTATTGCATGAGACCTCCTTTTTTGTGGAATGACGGACCCCCCTCTGCACAATGATTTGACTACTAAATTCTATCGTATGACATATCTTCTTCTCTGATAGCTACACTTATTTCCCATCTACAATTTTGCAATGATGTGTATAGTTGGGTGCACATTTATGGCTTAGAGCCCACTTTTTACTACGTCTACAATAATTTCCAATTAGGGGAATCTTGAGGTCTAAAATGGACTTCCTATGGAAATTATAAAATAAGATTAGATTACATCATCAATTTTTTAGATTTTTGAAAGAAAAAACTATTTTTTCAACTCGTATTTTCAACTTATCTCCCTATGGGTTTACTCAAATTTCAAGCAGAAACACTCGTTAGATGCAAAATTTGATTCATCATCGAATGAGAACCCATGTTGCATAATTTAGATGGACCCTACTACATGAAAAATTAGAAATACATGAAAAGTGTGATTGCAATCGTGTTTTTTCATGTATTTCATTTTTTTTTGTAGCAGGGTCCACGAAAAGTATGAAACATTGGTACTCCTTGGATGAGGATTTAAATTTTTCATCCAATGGGTACTCCCACTCGAAACTTGAGTAAAACCTTATGGAGATAATTTGAAAATACGAGTTGAAAAAGTAGTTTTATTATTTTTTTATTTTTTAATATTTTTACTTTTTAACTTTAAAAATGGTGAACCATCCTCCATGGTTGACATCATCATCTTAAATCCTATTGGTTCTTACAAAATTTATTTTGGTTGTACATTTTCTTAGGAGGCCCATTTTAGACCTCGAAACTCCCCTAATGAACCTCTCTCTTTTCATCATGAATAAGCCTTATCAATTTTTTGTAATAATGATCTTTCAAAAAAAAAATGTTACATATTGTTGTTTCCATGGTTATAATATTAATTACTTGCAATTCATTTTGGATATGTGGCTTAAGTATAATTACATATGATCAAATTAGAGGTTATGTTGATATCTTAGGTACTCATGTAGCCATTGTTTCCCAGAGACATGTAATTTTTTCCACATTAACCTTTTGATGTAGTCCAGTGAGCTATATAAAAAAATCTTCTTTTTTGACACCTTGGAACCTTTCAAAGGATTCATCTGTGTATGTATTCGAAATAATTGAAAAATGTTATTTTCTCCACCACATTCATTAATTGTACATGTCTCTTTCAAAAAAAAAAAAAAATCACTAGTAAAATGATACAAAATTACCTTTTGTATATACACAATATAGTGTGCTTGAAGAACCATTGAAGATCTCTGAGAGGTATCAAAATAAATAAATAAAAACATCTTTGTCCCATTGGTCAATATAATGATCAATATGGCTCTTACAAAAAAGATATCTCCTTCTAATTGCATCAAAGAATACTTGATTTTTCTTTCATTACTATTGATACCATGGATTTAAAAATACTCTTCTCCCTTGCTAAGCCATACCATGCCTTGTTTTTCATTTCTATTAAAATTTGTAATTCTAGTTTTGCTCTTATCAAGTATGAAAAAATTGGTTGTTTTGTGCATGACAAAAAATGGTTAGTCAGTACTATTTCATGATGGGGCATGCTTCATTGTGGAGTCGTTGCACTCAAGGGAATTGGCTAACGATTAGGAGTGTTTGAAAATTTTGGTTGTGGAATAAAAATACTTAGAGCAGTAAGTGTGTTGCAAAATTTGTTATTGTATCCTTCATTTCAACATGATTTTTAATGAATAAGCTCTTAGGTCTACTTGTTCTTGTTGTCGGGCATTGTGACTTTGAGTGATCTATTCCTTTATTTTGTCATGTTTACATTTAAGTTATTCATACTTTGCAACATATTGCCTTTGTTGGTCTTCTAACTTCTCCAACTTTGAATTGGTCTCAATCATTTTCCTAAACACCACTCGGGTATTTATATAATCAATTTTGAATGAGTTACATTGTCATTGTACAAATTAATGAAAAAATTAAAGAATTGTATGGATTTGATTGCACAAATTCTATTAATTAATTAATCATACATTTGATTAAATCATTATAGGGTTGGTCAATTACAACATTTTGACTTCCTCAAGTCAGGTGGCTATAAACGTTTTTTTTTGTTTTCTAAGTAAAACTATTTTATTAAAAAGGCATAATGTACAGGGAGGCACCAGCCTCAGCGGTACTGGGTCAGTTGAATGACCATTCTGAGCTTCCAACGATGAGATCGAGACTACCCCAGAAGGGGAAACCAGTCCAAGCCAAAAATTAAGAAAGTTTCAGCTGCCCTCGCAGGGGCTATAGATCCATAATACAAAAAATATGAGTAAGGACTGAAAAAATCAAAACTTGACTCAGACTTGTCCATTATAAGTTGACCAGTGGGAGCAAAATTCCAAAATTTTGATGCCCGAAAAGGAAAATAAGACAGGTAAAGACTTAACAGGATGCAAGAAACAAAATGACAAGTGCCAATACTAAACAGAAACCAGATTAAGGCTCGCCAAGTGACCTGGCAAGAAGCTACTTAGTATCCTCTGTACGTTCTTCCTCCACTATCGGACACCACCCATAGACGTCAGAACCCGTGTTCTCTGCATGTTCACTGCACTGTCCTCAATTTGGATGCCCTTATCCTTCCAGGTGGCTTCGCTTTCCAGCATTCGCAGTTTGCTGCTTGAAGGGATATCCTTGTCTGTTGATTGATTTCTAGAGCTTGGCTCCCTTGGAGCGAAATTGAAAGGAGGGTCTTGGCTAAAATCCCTGTTGAGTGAAGGTTCTGAATTGGAGGCAGGGACTTCCCTGAAATCCATGGTGATGGTGACCATTATGAGCGGCTTATTCAGGGAGCTTTGATACTGGAAGTGTGCTTGCCGGGAGGTGGTATTGGTCGCTGCGTGATGAGGGATGCTTCCAAAGTGACGAGCCACACTTGTACTCATTCTTCCACATCTGCTCCGCGTGTTTGGATACCTGCCAAGGGAGCTGGGGTTGGAGAGGGTAGGGGATTGGGAAACAAAAGGGGGACAATACCCGAGACACGTAGCACCACCACGATTGCCTCCGTGCCTACTCCTCATTCTGTGACGATATCACATGGGTATGATGGAGAGAGGTTGTTATGAGCAGTAGGAAGATTGAGCAGGAATCAAACCAGGTTCTACGGGAGTAAAAAGGCAGGGATCCGCGGGATTCACAAGCGGAGCAGAGGAAGGAGTTGGGATCTCAGACCGCAAATGGCAGAGAAGGGACTAGGAGTGATGGATACCATTGCCAAGGTCGACGCAGCATAAGGGTCTGCAGCGTCTTCTAGTGGTTGTGTGGAGGCTCGGTTTAGAGATGGAAGGAGGACAGGAGTAATTGAGGGGTTGAATGAGGCGAAGAGGATTCTCCTATTCCCACTGTTCCATATTATGGGAGTTGTAGGTAATGTCTCGAAATTCCCAGGCATTTAATGTCGCTAGCTTGAGAGCCATAACTTGCCTTGAGAACACACAAGCGAAGGCACAAGTGGCTATTCTGATGGGCTACCTGTTTGCCCGCCTGCTCATACACCATAAATGATTATCTACCACCTACATCTGGGGAGGTGGTTATAAACGTTACAAGACAAGGATAATATTTATTGATGGAACTCAACATAATGGAGCCACATGCCACATGTTATCGAGCCCATTAGATGTTAATTTAATGACAAATTTAACTCTTTAATTAATGGTTCCTTCATTAGAGTGGTGCCTCAATCATCTCATAAATAAAATTGTACCAATGGCATTGATGCAAATAAGTGGAAGAAGCATGCAACCTATTAACCCTATAGGTTGCAAGGCATGGCATTATTTTTATAGTTGATCCCTTCAACTGCCAATATGTGATTCCTTCCCATTTATTGTTTTGATATCCTTCCTTGCCTTTGTGCTTTGTGCAATAGCTATTGGGCTCTTCTCATCCTCATGGGGCCCTTTCCTACTCATAAGGGTGGCCTCCTATATGATGCACTTAGGCAAAAACCACTGCTAGAGAAGTTGCATAGGATTTCCACCATGCAACATCTCTTGCAACATGAAAATAGTTGACATTTCTAGAAACAAAAGTCAAGTATGAACACCTTATGGTAGATGATTAGGAGTTTTTGGCTAAAGCAATTAACTTTCTCCCCAACTCAAAGACCCATTGCACCTGCAACTTGAAGTATTTTTTCACTTCCACTTGGACTGGGTGAAGAAACAAGGAAGTGTTATCCTTACCCATTATAGATGGCTAACAAAAAAACAAGGTGGGGTTTTAGCCTCGAATGTTGGTGACATCTCTAGGGATAACCCCATCGACACTCCAAATGACGCTCCTACAAGCTCAACTCCTCCCTCAGTATGATGCTCCAATGATGGTATCTTTTGGTCTCTTTATTTTACTGTCATGATTTATAATGTCCATAAATGTTGGGTGTGTGTTATATTCTTTCCACGACTAGATCAATGTGTTGTACATTGCGTTGAGCGCAGTAGGGGCTGTCGAGGGGTTTGCATGGAGGTAGTAGTCCCTCTGCACAGGGTCTAGAACAATGCCTTGGGATTTATTTTTTAAGGCAGACCCATATATGATGGGCGAACCTACTCATGGTTTTGTAAATGGGTTTTCCACATGGTTTTAGGCATGATGGTTTTCTACCCATGGTATTATGTAGATCCAGTTAAGGGAACTATGATTATTTTCTAATCCAGGGTTATGGATTGGGGTTTATGAATGCTTCGGCATGTATACATATGCATTGTAACATTGAAAGGAATATAATGAAAAATCAATCTGGTAATCCCGGTTTTGGGATCCAGGGGAAAAATATCTATGCATATTTGTTTTATGTTCTCGCTATTGTTTATTTTTTGTTTTTTAATAATTCGTTTGTAGGTAATTTATATACAAGGTTGAAACCTACATTTGGTATCAGAGAGGTTTCATCTTCAAGGGGACGCCTTTGCTGCTGAGGGGTTTTGCTCGTGGTTGTGGTAGACCCCATTCAATGGGAGATTTGTGGGATCAATTCTTGTGGTGAAAGAATATGGAAAATAGTGGAAAGATAGAGATTGAAAAATTAAATGGTCAGAGTTTTGAGTTGTGGAAGCTCCCGATGGGGGATTTGTTGGTGGATTGAGATTAGTGGATTGTTTTAGATCCTAGTTCGGCACCAATAGGAATGTCGACAGAAGATTAGGCAAAGTTAGATCAGAAGGCGAATACCACAATACGATTGTGTCTCTCAGATTTAGTATTATTGAATGTATCAAGGGAAGCTATGACGAAGGCTTTGTGGGATAAGTTATGGAATTTTTACCAATCTAAGTCTCTGGTGAATAAATTGTTCCTGCGAAAAAATATGTATAAGTTGAGGATGAAGGATGGAGACTCGATGACAGAGCAACTAAACGCCTTTAATATTGTGGTAAGTCAGTTGTTATCTGTTGATATTAAAATTTTGAACAAAGATAAGGGCATAAGTTTGTTGTGTTCTCTACCAGATTCGTGGGATAGTTTGGTTGCTGCAATAGGTAGCAATACAACTACCATGAAGTTTGATGAAATAGTCTCATCCTTATTATCCGAGGAGATGAGAGGGAAAAATATGGAGAGCCAAAATGGGGATCCCTTATCTATAAGAGGATGATCCCAAAACAGAAACAGAAATAAGTCCTCAAATGGGAGATCTAAATCTCCAAGAAAGCCTGTAAAGGTATGCTGGAAATGTGGAAAAGAAGGGAACTACAAAAAGGATTGTAAATCTAAAGCTCCTTAGAAAGGAAAGGGATCTAATGATGCTCCTTTTGTAGAGGCAAAACCCACCTCAAATGAAACTGGGGATGTGTACTTGGCTTCTTCTTTAAGTACACATGTAGATCAAGAGGAATGGTTGGTTGACTCAGGTGCATCATTTCACTTTACTCCCCATAGGGAGTGGTTCTATGAGTACGAGAAATATGATGGTGGTGACGTCTTCCTAGGGAATGACAAGAATTCCAAAATCATCAAATGTGGAGAATTCAAGCTGAAGTTGCAAGGTGAAAATATCAGAACACTTCCTGTTGTTCTGCATATTCCTGCATTGGCCAAAAATATGATTTATGTAAGCAAGATGGATGATGTAGGTGTAAAGATAGTGTTCAAGAAAGATATCTACAAGATGGTTCTGGGTGCACTGGTATTGATGTAGGGAGTTCAGATTGGAAATCTGTACAAGCTTCTAGGTAGCACTGTTATTGATGGGTGCAATAGTTTTGTGGTTCCTGAAAGTGGAGCAGAAAATCTAGTGGTCTTTGGAGAAAATAACATGTTATGGCATCAAAGGCTTGGATATACTAGAGAGGAAGGCCTTTGAATGTTGCATGGTAATGGTATGGTTGAAGGTATGTATAAATGATCTCTGGATTTTGATTTCTGTGAACATTGTGTATAGGGGCAGCAAAATCGAGTGAGTTTCCCCTCGGGTGCTAAGAGGGAAAAAGGGATATTAGAACTTGTGCACATTGATGTGTTTAGACCTGTGTCGATTCCATCACTGGGTAATTCTGTGTAATATGTATAATTTATAGATGAATTCTCGAGGAATACATGAATATATTTCCTCACAAAGAAATCTGAAGTCTTTGATATGTTTAAAGAATTTAAGGCTCTGGTGGAAAATCTGACAGAGAAGAAGATTAAGGTGTTAAGGATAGATAATGGTGGAGAGTCTTACAAGAAAGAATTTGAAGAGTTTTGTAAGAAGTGTGGTATAGCACAACATAATACTACTCGATACACACCTCAACAAAATGGAGTTACAGAAATAATGAACAGGGTATTTATGGAAAAGGCAAGAAGCATGCTCAATGGCATTGGATTAGGAAAGAATTATGGGCAGAGGCAATGGATATTGCATGTTACCTAGTTAACAGATCACCTTCATCAGTGTTGGAGGATAAAACCCTAAATGAGGTATGGAGTAGTAAGAAACCTTGTCTTTCACATCTGAGGGTATTTGGTTGTGATGCATATGTACACATTCCAAAGGAGAAAAGAACCAAGTTAAATAGTAAATTTGAGAGGTGCATTTTTATTGGATGTAAGTATGGTTTAAAAGGTTATAATCTTTGGAACCAAGAAACAAGGAATGTTGTGTACAACCAAGATGTGGTGTTTAGAGAGGTGAAGGATGTTATTAAACAAGAATTCCTACCAAAGGAACCCAAAAAGATAGAGTTTGAACTAAAGGATGAAGAATCTAACTCTATAGCAAAACAAGAATCAGAAGAGGAAGAGACACAGACTCCAATTTTGAGAAGATCAGTTCGAGAGAGAAGGCAACCAAAGAGGTATAGTCCATCTATAATCTATTCAAATTTTCCTTTATCTATGACTGATAATGATCCTAGAACTGTTAGGGAGGCAATGCATTCAAAGGATGGAAAACTCTTGAAAGAGGCCATGGTTGATGAAACGACATCTTTGGAAGAAAAAAAAAAAGAGGCTTGGGATCTAGTGGAGTTGTTGGCTAGAAGGAAACCCATTGGAGGCAAATGGTTGTTTAAGAAGAAGATCAATGCAGAAGGAAAGGTGGACAAATACAAAGCTCAGTTGGTAGAAAAAAGTTATTCCCAGTTGTCGGGAATTGATTTCGGTGATATTTTTTCTCTTGTTTCGAAGTTAGCTTCTATTTGATTACTTTTATATGTTGTTGTTGCTTTTGATTTTAAGGTAGAACAGATGGTTGTGAAGACAACATTTCTTCACAGGGATCTGGTAGAAAAAATCTACATGAAGCAACCAGAAGGCTTTGCGGCAAAGGGTAAGAAAGAACTGGTATGTAGGTTAAAAAAGTATTTGTATGGGTTAAAATAGTCACCAAGGATGTGATATTAGAAATTTGATACATATATATATATATATGAGGACTTGGCTTCACAAGAAGAAAAGTGTATCATTGTGTGTATTTCAAATTAATTGGTGACCATGTTATTTATTTGGTCTTGTATGTGGATGATATGTTGTTGATTGGAAATGACAAAGAAATTATCCAGGATTTGAAGATCCAATTGTCCTCCAAATTTGACATGAAAGATCTTGGTGCTACAAACTATATTTTGGGCATGGAAATCAAATGAGATCGAGCAAAGAGGAAGCTCTAGTTAAACCAGAGGAAGTATGTCGATACAATATTGCATAGGTTTAATATGTAGGATAGTAAACCGGTGAAGGTGTAAAGTTATCTGTTGAACAGTGTCCTAAGACAGAAGAAGAGGAAGAGGACACATCCCGTGTTCCATAGGCGAGTGCAGTTGGTAGCTTGATGTATGCAATGGTATGTACTAGACCATACATTACACATGCAATGGGAGTATTCAACAGGTTTATGTCAAAACTAGGGAACGAGCATTGGACAACAGTGAAGCGGGTTTTCAGGTATTTGCATGGTACTAGAGATTATGGTTTGTGCTACCAAGGAAGACCAAGATTGGACAGAGTTTTTCACATCTATGGCTTTGTTGATGCAGACTGGGTTGGAGATGTAGATTGAAGAAGATCTACAAGTGGGTATGTGTTTAACCTATTTGGAGGAGCAGTCAGTTGGAAGGGCAAGTGACAGTTTGTAGTGGCTCTTTCAACTACAGAGGTTGAATACATGGAAGCCACTCATGCAAGCAAGGAAGCAATTTGGTTGCAAAGATTGTGTTCAAGTATGGGGTTGGTACATCGAGCTATAAGGATAGACTATGATAGCCAAAGTGCAATTTTATTGGAAAAGAACCATGCTTATCATTCAAAGACAAAGCACATTGATGTTCAGTAGCACTTTGTGAGGGATATGGTTGAGGACAAAAAGGTGTTGCTAGTAAAGGTGGACACTTTCAAGAATGTTACAAATGCATTAACGAAATCTATGAGCACTGAGAAGTTTTCTAGGTGTAGAGAAACGATGGGCGTTGCAAGGTTGGACCAATGACTAAACTCTCTTGTGACCCCCTGTGTGGAAAGAAAACAACAAGTGGGAGAATGTTGGGTGTGTGTTATATTCTCTCGATGACTAGCTCAACGCGCTATACATTGTGTCGGGCGCAGCAGGGGGGGTCACAGGGGGGCGACAGCCCACCTATCAGGGGGTTCACATGGGGAAGATAGCCCCCTTGCACGAGGTTCGATGTAGCACCCCGAGATTTTTTTATCTTTTTTTATGCGGACCCAATAATAATTGGCCAAACCAAAAGATGGGGCGTGGACCCACAGATGGTTGGTGAACCTACTCATGGTTTTGTGCATGGGTTTTGCATATGGTTTTGGGCATGATGGTTCTCTGCCCATGGTATTTTGTAGATTTGGTCAAGGTAACTACAGTTATGTTCTAATCTAGGGTTATGGATTAGGTTTATGAATACTTCGACATGTATATATATGCATTGTACATTGAAAGGAATATGATGAAAAATCAATATGGTAGTCCGAGTTTTGGGATCTAGGGGAAAATCTCTGTGTATATTTGTTTTATGTTCTCGCCATCATTTATTTTTCTATTTTCTAAGAATTTTTTTGCACGTAATTTATGTACAAGGTTCAAACCTACAATAAATGAATATGTCCAATAGATACATTTTCAATGTTTGGTGTGCTTAGTCTCCTATATGGCAGGATTTTGTGCCTTCAAATGTTTTGGTCCAAAGAAACTATTTCTTTTTTGGTCATAAGTACTTCTAGCTAAAGTAAACATTGTCATGTCTGTTAGTGTTATGTATTAGTCTATATTTCTACTAAAAGAATTGCCTTTTTATTAGAAAAATTTTACAACATTTCGACTAAATTGTATGTTGATGCAATTAATTCATAGGACGTAGAGGTTGCATACATTAACGATGAAAAATTCAATGTAGTTGGTAAGTATTGTGTACAGTAACATCAAAAAGCTACTAAAAATTGGTGGCTGAAGGCATGAATTGTAGGCAACAGAAGTTATGGTGGCCATATAGATGCAAATTTTAACGTACAACAACTATAAAAATGTATGCTAATGGGTGGTACGGTGGTTACTATTATACAATACATATTGGACAAATAATGGGTTGTTTGGATGATGGCTATGAGTGGACACTATATAGATTCATAATAATTAATCTTTCAACTTTGATACCAAATGAAGTAGACAATCTTAATAATGAAATTTACGCAATATATTGAGACAATAAGAAAACAAATGTGTATAAAATATGCATGAATAATAAATGATAAATTACAAATGATTTCTCTAAATAAGTGTGTAAGATATCATCTTAATACTTTTTAATAATATTTTTATTATTTTTCCTTTTTATATTATTAATATTTTTAAATTTTATTACTTATATATAACAAAATGCGAGATAGTAAAAATGCAACCATACTTCACCAATGTTTATCATAATTAGCTACCTACACCCCTTAATTCTAACTTAACCTCCTCCTTTTATTGGCATGGTGGTTTTCTAAGAGTTGTATTCAAAATGACAAAAATGCAGCTATGTCACATGGTTGGTGTTCATCCCATCCAAGTCAAAGTTGACATCTTGATCATATCTATAACTTGGATTCCATCCATTTGGTTACCAATATAACTTGTTTGTGTTTATTTCTTTCTTTATGAGTGCAACTAGACTAGGTTGGATTCTAGAGCCTTCCACATGTTTTAGCTTTACTTGTTGACTAGGAATATAAAGTTGAAATGATGGGTGATTACTATTTACGTGTGTGGTTTCGTGAATGATAATATTTGTAATATTCTTGTTTCCATGGTGTATTTGGTGTGATAGATTATTTTTCCAATACAAAGTTTCTCGACATAGAAATCTGCTAATTTTTTGTTTCATGGACTATTTTTAGTCTTGTGAACCTTAAAATATCATTTCAATGAATCAAAAATGATACATTAACAAAAACTTAATATCATTACTTTATTCGATATATTTTTAAATAAACAAAAATATATATTTAACCAATAAATATGATATATTTCTCATTTCCTTTTAATATAGATTAATTATTTTATGAATATTAATTCTCAACATATAGAGGAAAGTTGTCATGAAAATGATGGCGTGATATAAAATTGTCATTATGCGAAACAATACGAAACGCCTGTGATAAGGTTGAGAGTCGGCTATTCAATGTATGAGAGACTCAAAAAAATGAAAATAACGTGCAGTAGTGGATAAGCCTTTAATTATTCATGAGTGCACTATAAGAAAAACTAAGTGTTTTGGACTTTCATAGATGGTTTGTTTAATTAGATAAAGGTTAAAAATCGTTTGTTTGATTTATATGTTTTGGATTTTAGATAAAAGAAAATTCAGAAATATTTGTTTAATGTATATATGATTTAGTTTTTTGGTTAATGTAAGTTAGTGGATATGATTTATCTATTTGTTTTATATAACTTAATGACAATTTTAATATTATTGGTTCAATTTATATAATTTAATAATAGATTAGGTTGAATTGTTTTTTTAATATTTGTTTTTTAAATAATAAAATAAGATAATTTTAAGATTCTTTAATTTATATAATTTACTAATAGATTAAGTTGAATTGTTTTTTTAATATTTGTTTTTTAATAATAAAATAAGATAGTTTTAAGTAAAAATTTCTAGATAGATTATATTAGTTTTTTCGGATCAAATTGATGTGATCTATTTGGAAGAGTTTTGTTTGATAATTATGAATCACGGAAGCTTCCATTATGAGAAGATAATTTTAGTTTGAGTATTTAATTAATTTATTTAGTTTAGATCATTTAAAAATAGATTATGGTGTGTGTGAGAGTCTTTCATACAAGGAGTATTTTAACAGAATGCCTTGTCATCAACTATTCTAAATCTCGTGGATAGATAAGATGATTTTATTAATTTTTTGTGAACAATTAGAGTAGGCCTAATGGTTAAAAATTTGTGTTTCATAAAAGAGGTCACATCTTTAATCCCAAAGGGGGGTAGAGTATGTACATTTTTTAAAACTTTAGCAACCAAATTGTTGTGCAGAGTAGGAATCCCTTGTCTCATAAACAAGGAGGATCTCATACACCAATTTGGTGTTCGACCTAGCCATGACCTTAAAATTAAATTATTATCATTACATACATACATATATACGTACATGCATACAAAAGTTATTATTTCATTGAAATTTAGTTATGAAAACTATACAAAATCATCGGTGTTGTTGGCTTACCACTTGGGAAACTAGACCAACAACATTGGAATATTTTTGTTATCCACAATATCTAAGATAAGTTTAATATCAAAATCAAGACATGATAAAAGTTCGAGTATTAAAAAAAAAATATTAACTTCCCAAAAAAGGACATGGACCCTAACTATCACAAAGTCAAAAACTAAAGACATATAAAATATTTAAAACTAATATATTTCTGATAAGTAGCACCCGATGTAGGGGATGATCTACCTCTTGTAAGAGTCTTGGAGCAGCACTAAGTAACATGATGATTGTGCCTTGATTGTGTTGGGGCTAGTAGTCTAGCACTAATATCCTTCGGTTGAAGTTGGATTTCATCTAATTTTAACATTTTTTTTTCCTTTCTTGTAGCCCTCTCCATCAACAACATCCCCACTAGCATTTTCATGTGTTTGTGTAGGTCCATGGTATTTCAGTGTTTTATTTCTCATGCCCTAGTGTTCCTAGTATCAAGGATCCAATTCCCTAATTATGCATTGATATCCTTATCAGAAATTACCCCATGCTCCGCGCCCTCCTCCCCCGCCCCACTTAAACAAAATTTTATACTTGATTGTTTTAATTTCTCCTTGGATATGAGGGGGCACTTGCTTTCATAAAATATTCGAAAACTCACTTCCCTTCTCTTGCACTCATGAAGAAGATCTATTAGGATGCCCTCCATGAGTGGAGGTGCCCATTTTTCCAGTTTGGGAACCAGAGGAACCAACTTTGCCTTGACAACTAGAGTGCGAATTTCTTCCACATGACATGATAAGGTTCCCTATACATAGCTTAAACCTCAAAGAGTTGGTGGCCATGATAAAACAGAGAGTAGTGCAGAGAACAAAGGTTGAGAACAAGAGGAGAACAAGTTGTTGCATGTAACTATTAAAAGAAATACATAATAGAGGAAGAGAATACCTAGAAGTCTTAACATTATGTACCTCCCACATTGAGCCAAAGAACCCAAAAGTTGCTACAATTATACCTCATTCCATTCCACATGATTGAAGATTGGCTAGATCCAACTCAAATGTTTTAGACAATGGAATGGAATGGCATTAGCTATGGTCCTCAACTGTTTCCACAAACGGCATGAGTATTGGGCACCTCCTATTATGAATCCATTCAATTGACATAGCATGCATGTGGTTCAGGTGGTAGAGGTCCCACATGGTGATTTAGATTAGCAACATATGTGAGGAGGAGGGTGGTAGTTCATGTCCTTGTTCACCTCATCTGGGGGTAGATAGTCCTCCTAAGCTAGTAATGAACATTGCATCATAACCGAGTCAGAGTTTGTTTTTTACCACTTTTTATCCAAGGTATTGTTATAATTGAGACCCCCTTATTAGTTAGCTTATCCATGATCTTGTTGATGATACTTGGGACATGAGAGGGAACTAGAGGAAAGATGTTTGGGAGGAGTGCTTGGATTCTCTCAAATCCACTATCTAATTTCCAAACAGTGAAGATTTTGCTTATTGCAAAACCAAACTATATTTTCTTGAGCATGTGAATAATTAGCTATGAATCTCATTCAACGATAAGCCAAGAGAATCCTTCCCTGGTTGTTATTCGAAGACCATATTTTAGAGTTATGAGTTATGCTACATTGTTGCTTTCAATGCCCATAGAGATTGCATAAATCCAATTGATTTTTTCCGATATGATTATGAAATGTTCCCCCATAGCCTGTTGGACCAAGATTACCTTTTGAGGCCCCATAAAATTTTAGATTTATGAAGTTTTAGGGCAGAGGCCTCTATCTATGAGGGGAAATATAGTACAATTTCTTAGAATTTGGCAAAATTAAAGTTGCATCAAACTTGATATCAAAGCACAATAGTATGTCTTCTCCATGGGTTGGACTTTGCCAATCTTGTTCTAATTAGGGGAAATTAGAAACATTTTTTTTATATACTGCTTGATTTGTTCCTTGAGGTTATCTACTTCCATTGTTGAGTTTTTAAAAATCCTTCTATTTTGTTCTTTCCATAATTCTTAAAGAAGAAAACCGAGAAAGAGTTGTCATATTCTATTTATAATGGGATTGGTGAAAGCTTGAGACCTCCAATTTGCAATAGTATCAACCAAGCTATGCATCATTGCAATCTATTTATCTAAAGATAATTACCCCTTGGCCATAACTAGTATACTTCTATTAAACTTATTATAATTAAAAATAAACTAAACTGATTCTCCGTCTTAAACTTAAGCTTTTTAGGGATTAAATTTAAACGTAGTTTACTATAAAGAAATTAAAGGAAGAAGACTTTACTTGGAGATGGGAAGATGGAAAATATAAAAAAGTAAATAATATAAAAATAAAATTGAAAAACTTGTGGGCAAGGACTCATTATAGCAATAATATGTTGGAAACATGATAATAAAAATTTATTTAATAACAACAATGACAAAATATCAATTTAGAAACCTCGATAACGAAAAATTAACATGGAAACCAGAAAGTATATTAAAATTTTCCTTTCTAATTTTAATTTATGTTTAATTTTTCAAAATTATTTAGTTTATATTATTCTTTTATTGACTTAAATACCATCACACATCCATCTTAACTCTGATCTATCAAGCATTTAGAGGGATCAAATCTCTCAAGGTGTAAATTTATTTTAGAGAGCAAAATTTATTTGCACTTTAAGAGATTTGATCCCTCTTGACACTTGATATATTTGGGATTAAGATGTATTTATGTTGGTTCTCTATATATGTTTGTGTGTGGGCTCCATGCATAAAATATGTGTTGAGCATAGAAGGAATTACTTATCTCCTTCATGTTGAGAAACACATCAATAAAATGTTATATCATGTTGTCGAAGTGACAAACACCCTCCAAAATTTTGCCTACACTTGAATTTTAGAACCTACTGTGGATTTTACAATCGATTTTTTTGTAGTCACTTATAGCTCTAATCATTCTTTGAACTCCCTTCTTGAATTGGAAGTGTCAAAGTCACTTGCTTAAACATGCTCAATCTGTAACAAGTGCACGAGCACATTCTTTTATGCAAGCTTGAACAAGCATAGCATGGTCCATCAAGATTCTGCATGTGCAATGTCCAATCCATGTCAACATTTAGTGAGGACTGACGTCAACAGTTTCTCACTTCTAGTTGTGTTTGTACTTCTATTTCGATGAGTTTTGCAAATTGTCGCTTCACACACCTTTGTTTCCGCGAGTGTCATTTTCATGTTTTCAGTTGTCGCTTTCACTTGATTTCCCTTTAATTAGTTTCTTTTTCATGTTAGATTCAGCCTAACATGTGTTTTTTTCACCATTGTTCGCATATCCCAAGTGTCGTTCGCACTTTTATTTTCATATTGCAAGTGTCGTTTTTTGGCGTGCGAATTGTCGCATATCGTGTAAAGTGGAGTTTTGGTTTATTTCAGGGGGCAATGTTTGTGATAATGACTTGTTCTTCCTATGTAGAGATGTTCTGCATTCATTTCCAAAGTTTCACGCATTGTCGCATAAGTGTTGTCATTGTCGTTGCAAAGTGTATCTTTAGTTTCGCACTTGGAATGGGTTTTTGAAATGTTCTTGCATTGAGGAAAGTATGTTGTTCATGTGTTCTGAGTGTTCTGTGTTGTGTAATAAAGTGAAATAAGTGTGTAATATTGTTCAAGTCTTGCTTTTATTCAACTTCCTCTCATTGATCCAACAATTAGTCAAAATTGGAAAACTCCCGAATGGGCCTCTCAGCCTCATCCAACCCTCCTGAACTGTGTATTCTTAGTCCTAATGTAGTAATATTGTCTCTTGGAATTGCGTAATGCACAGTTTTTTCCTCCCATAACTGCGCATTTCACAACCTCAGTGCTCAAGCCCAACCCCTGAGTCCCAGAACTGTACAATCCTTCTCTCCAGCCAAGCCAGCGCTATGCATTGCACAATCTCAATTCTCAGGCCTCAGTATTAAGCTCCTAAAATGCTCAATTGCATAATCACCTGACCTCTTGTCCTTCTAGTACTATGAATTTCTCAATTTCAATGCTCAAGCCTGGGCCTTGGCCTCCAAAGTTGTGCAATCATGCCCTCCAACCAAGATTGAATTGCACATTGCACAGTCTCAGACCTCAAGCCCATCCCTTGAGCTCTTGAGCTGCGCAACCATGCAGTCACCTAGCATCCTCTGCCTTCCAAAACTACATGGTTGTATGAAACAGTGCGAAACCCCTCAACCTAGCTCACTAACTCTTAAAATTGTGCAATTTGCTTGCCCAGTCTAGCCTGAACTACGCATTGCACAGTCTTAAGGTTTAAGCTTCACCGCTGACTGCCTGAGTCATGCAACTGCGCAATCACTTAGCCTCTCCCTCAATCTGTCACCCAGTTCTAGCTCAATTAGTGGATCATCATGCAGCATCTGAGACTAGGGGTTTATCAGAATGATGTCGTCTTGTAATGAGTGGATTGCATAAGCAGGTATTTTATCATGCTATGGAAAGATGATGGAGAAGGAGGACATTCTAGAAGACACCGAGGAGCTAAGAGGATAAGATGATCATTAGGAGAGAATGCGAAGGAACACTAGAGTGTAACAGAAGATGGTGTTAGAGTCCTGTAGTGATAGGATTCATAATTTTGAATTGCCTGAGGTTAAGTCTTGTAATATTGTACATACCTTTACTTTCTGCAAATGTTTTCCATATTAAAATTAAAAAATGTAAAGAGGGTATGTCCTAAAAGAAATATCAAAGGACAAGAAAAATAAGAAAATATCAAAAAATGAAAAAATATGAACCCCAAACAAAAAAACAGATCATGAAAGTGTGCAAGTCCAAGTGCCACTACTCTTTACTTTATTGTCTTAAATAATGGTTGTGTGCAACTTGTCATACATGCCACAACCCATGATAGTCAAACTGTTTAATCTTCACTACTTCATGCTTTGAATTTCATGTTTATAGCTAGAGAATTAAAGATCTGGCCAAACAGTTTAATCTTGGCAGATTAGTAGATAGATAGAGAAATAAAAGGAGCTCATCAGTTTAATCTAAGCCCTTGGAAGATATAAGGTTAGAAGTAGATAGTTTGTCTCATAAAAGAAAAGGAAAGAAAAGGGTTAGCTAGCTTAAGTGCACCCAACAAAGTGAAGAAAAAATGTTAGGGTAAGTAAAAGGGTAAGTAGAAAAAAGGTTGCAAAAATACAAGCTATTTGAGTCATAAGCACATTTATCATGTTTAATCATGTGTTTCTGTGTGCAGGAGTAGTTGTGAAAGAAAAAGGATGCTCATAAGTTCATTTGTCTAACTTCCCCCCATTCCATTTCACCCCTCACTACATACTTGACTAATTTCCCCTTTTACCACTTCATATCTTATGAAAACCCCTTTTCCCTTCATTTGTACCCTTTCCCCTTGGTTTCACACAATCCCCTAGCAAATTACCCTCCAAATTCATTCCCCTACCCACAAAACCCTTTTTTTCCTAGTGCGAAACCTAGTTCCCATGCAAAAAACATTTTCCCTTTGTTAAAAACCCACTAAAACCTCTTATCCTAACTATTATTCCCCCCCCCCCCCACATTACTTTACTAACCCCACAAATCCTCTTTTCTCCATAATACTCCATAAACCCGCATTACAGAATAACTGCGCAATTATACATCCATTAATTGCATTTAAAGTGTAATTAACCCCTGGGCCCCCCTAAATCTCTCCCCCATCTCTCGTCGTGCATCTTCGCCACACGATGGCCATTGGATCTTCCACCCCCAAATCCTACGGCCCTCGCCCATATCGCACTCGATCATCTCCCGACCTTTACCGGCCCGAGAGCATGCGATATGGGTGGTATTGCTCAGCCCCCCTTGGGTTACGTGGCAGCACCGTGTTAAGTCACGTGCTCTTCAGAAAATAACACTCATCGATCAAAAGCGGTGCGATGGCTACCTAAACCGCCTCCCTGCCCAACACGAAAACCATCCACTATTCATAAAACACTTTCCCCACCAATGCCGGTTAAAAGGCTGTCGACCCCCATTTTTACCCTTTTTCACTCATTTTCTCTGCAAAAGAGTTCTAAGCCCTCCTGTGCCCCCGAGATTTTGCAACCAATTCTGACCACCAATTGCAGCCCGAAGAAGCTCCGGACACCCAATTTGAGCATCTAATTCACGACTGAAGCCACAAGAACCCTCTGCAGCCATCATTCAGAACCAGTTTGTAACCTGAACCATATATTCCAGGTATTTCGATGCAGAACTAGAATGGCCCTCTCAAATTCAAAAGTATACAGTAAATTCAAGAAATAACTAATTGAATTTAATACATTTCCATTGAATTGAGAGTATTTCCCCTACAAGTTGCCCAAATACCTCCCTATGAGGATATTTTCTCTTAAGTACTTTAGGCAAATCATCAGCTCTGATGAGATCAACTTCATAGCTTATAGGAAGAAAACTCAGTTCAAAGTCAAGAACCAAATGGGCCCATTTATTTGCAACAACAGAGAAGCTGGACCAGAGGCCGACAGGTTACTTCAACTAATGAAATTCAAAAACAGTTTCATCTGGCACTATGACCCTCATGGTGTCATAAACAAGCTCAGGCTCAAGGTCAAGTTGGGAGCATCCATTCACCATCCAAGGCCTGACATTGAACAATATGCTAACTAGGATGAGTGGGTGTAGAACACTTTGATTGACATGGACAACACTGTTGTGGATATAGAGAAAACACTCACTGATTTGGAGAGACAATTTGATCACAACTCTTTCCTGTAGGTTCCAGAACAAGGAGGGCCAATGAACATTCCTCCTATCATACAAACCCCAGTAAATGAGGAGAAGAATCCTAAGAGGAGCAGGGATGAGGCATCTATCTCTGCTATGGAGACTACTGATGAGCTGATTGAGCCAAGCAAGAGGCCCAAGTTGAGTCCTGTCTTTGAACAGGAGGATAACATTGCATCAGAAGAAATAATTGACACTAAGGCAATGAGACAGAAAGGTAAAGAAGCAGCTGCATCAAAGGAGACAACACAACCCTCAACATCCAACACACAGTTGATAGATAGACAACCGAGTATGGAGATTTCTTCCTATGTCGAGCCAACTAACAAGGAAAAGGACATCAAAGAAAGATTTAAAGAAATCAAAATGAGGAATGAGAGACTGAAGGTAGAGATATATGCCCAATATCTCAAGCTCACACTGCCAAACCAGACTAGACTGATGTTAGCCTTTAACATGAAAGAAGGAAAAATGCAGGTCTCATTCTTGTAGCCCATTGTACAGCAACCAAAGACCTCAGCAAACTACAAGAAGACAAACTTTGAGGTGTTGGCCAGGCATGTTAATCCCATTGATCATATATAATTTCACAAGAAAGTTGGAGAAATGATCTACTCCACCCTCACAACAAAGCCCATGGCTACTTACAAGCTACAGGATTCATTAGACAATATAACAGCTCAATTCAAATTGGAGAGAGCCTCTTCACAGGAGAAAGACACCAGGATAAAGTCCTTGGAGGACTTGGTTATTGAACTGGGCGATGACCCAAGTGATGTAAAGGCCACAGAGAAATTGATCAAGAAAAAAAATGAGGACATAGCAACCCTCAAGAAACAGCTCAAGTTGCCTCATTCGCAGCACCCATAGACAAAAGAAGTCCTAGAAAGCCAAACCAATCATGAGGAAATAACGATGGACTTGGTTCTGCAACTGAATGATCAGTTAAAGGAGATGGAGGGATTTGGATAGCTTGATCCATCTCAAACAAGCTAGCATTGATAATGCTCCTGCAACTATCATTCCAATAGTGACCACAGTTGTACCTTCTTCTTTGGCAGCAACATTAGCTCCCACTGCTCCAATGGCCACTACAATACCAACATCTACATAGACTACATCAGAAACAGGATCAACAACAATAGCCTCCACAAGTAAAGAAGCAAACAAGCTAGTCAAAGCAATGGAATAAATGTCGATTTCGACCAATGAGATGAACAAACTGAAGGAGAAAATCAGCAGCCTTGAGACAAATTGCAAACTTGCCCATATCATGCATAAGGAAGAACAGCAAAAGGCTGCAAGGATGAATGAAAGTAAAAAAAAAAAAAAAAAAAAAACTGGAGAAAGGACTGACATTGACTGAGCCTATAGGTAAGGATAAAGAACAACTATGGGCCAATATCATTGACACTATCAATGATATTTGGCCATCCATCCAGGTCATTTTTGAACAGATTGATTTGATAAAGCAAGCTACAGAAGCCATTGAAAGGGTTAAAACAGAACTTGGAGAAATGCCAGAGGAAGCAGCAAGGGTCATCCACTTCCTCAACTCCAAGAATAAGTATGAACTACAAGAACTGGAGATACCTGACAGGACAGGTACAATTTTGGAAGTCATAAGAGTCCTCACCAAGAGGAATTTGATGTTGGATTTAGAAGATAAGTGTCAAAACATGCAACTAGTCATTGACAGATTCATGGCTAAGTTTGAACTTTTGAAGGAAAAGGGACTACCTAATCCCTTAGTAATAAATGACAAGTTAATGACACATGCAGATTACAACAAGAAGATCAAGGAAGTGGCAAAAGAACAGGTAATCACTTCGTCCATCAAGGGCATGCCAATAGGCAAAGTGTTGTACCAAACTTTTGAAAACTTGTTTTACCTCTAGCATGAGGTAAAACACATGTTTATTAATAAGCCCACTTTTTCCAAATATACAGAGGCAGATGAGATATACAGAAAAATGATCAATATCCAATTACCAGATGAAGAAAGATGGGAAAAACTGAATGATTTACTGTAGTAAATACACAGTAAATTATAAATGTACAGAAAAAAGTGAAACGGCAAGGTAAAAGGATATTAACAGGTCAGCAAGGTCAAAGTGTATCAGATGAAAGAGTATCAAGTGAAAGGTTAGAGTAAAATAGAGAATCCAACGTGAAGAAAAAACAGCCAAACAGCATAAAGGGAAAAAGATCAAAGAGCAAATCCAGCATAATCTTAATAACAGGGACAGCAAGCTTGTCTCTATCTTCTTGCAAGAAGATATTTCTTTTTTCCTAGATTAATTTTGAAAGTTGTTTCAGATATTTTGTAATTCCTTTTGTATAAATACTTCAAAATTTGAAGTATTATGGTGGATTATTTTACATTTGTAGATTTATTTTGATCTTGAACCTAATGGTGATTGTACCATTTTCAAGTCAACAGACTGGAGCAAGTAATAAAAGCATTTCGCTACAAGGTTCATGAGATGAGCCATTTGCAGTGAAGTATATTCTTTGTGTGGTTCTGTTACCTTCTTATGTGTTTCATAATCTGAAATGTGTTCTAAATTTGAATGAATTAACTGGAAATATAACTCAGAATTTGTTTAAGTACACTTTGTTTTGCACAGTTAGTCATTTACATGTTTTCCTCTAATACCCGGATTTGAGAACCCTTAATTGCTCTCCCATCCTAATTGACTTCTTTCTTTCCTTTCAAAGTCCAGCCTAGGGAACCATTAATTACTCCCTAGATTCGATTTGAAACCATTCCACCATTACCCTCTGAGATATATAGTAACTCATCTATCTTGCCATGTAGACATTGTTTTTAGAATTGAATCTAGTCTTGTTTGTCTGACATTAGACCCCATAGCCCAATGGTAGAAGCAAACCTCTTTTCATCTAAGTAAAGTGATCCCACCACCCAATTTCAAAACAAAACCCAAGAGCAAGCAATAACTAGCCTAAAATAATCTTAACTAAAACAAAGTTAAATTATAAAGAGAGAGCCCTCTCTGAGCATCAGAAGGTTAGGTCCTGATCTCCAAAAGTGGTTTGTGGTTACCTTTGACTTTTCTTTCTTCATTATCTTCAAAAGAAATATCAGAGTGATAACATTTCTGGCGACCATACTGGGGACTTCGATCCTCAGTCTCATAAAACTTTAAGGAAACCTTAAATTTAATCTTGAGCCCCTTAAGGTCATTTTTTGAAAGTTAATCTTCAAAAATTTCATAAAAAACATTTTAAAAAGTTAAAATTTTGGCTCCTAAGAAGATTCACTATACCAAGGCAAACCCAGATCCAAACCCTGCAACTATAGTTGATGACCTACAGAGAATTTTAAGACAGCCCAAAAAACAGAAACTCAAGCCAGTAGTAGTAGGTTAGTTAGAGCTAATTCACTCCTGAGGAGTTGTCAAATTTAGAGGACATCCCTTTTATTTAGAAGTAAATCTGAGAATGCAATCCATGAAACAGTCTTAGACCCTGAGTTTGTTCAACTCACTGAATCAAAAAGGATTATTCATTCAGATTTATATAAATTTGTCGTTGAAACTTTTGACAAGATAGAAGCTTGGGCCTCTAAATTAATAAGTAATATAGGTGATTCTTACATTCAACAGTCTGTTGAAACAGTTTCCCTTACTATTGTTTCCCCCTGAAGTTTCTGCACAAACTTCACCAATTGTATCTACCACAATCCAATCACCTAAACCAGTTATTAATCAACCATCCTCATCGTCATCTAGTTCACCTCCATCAATTTCAAGTCCTTCCTCAAGCACCACAACTTTACCCCATAGTAAAGCCAGAATCACAGCAATGGCAAACCAATATGTACCTCTTATTACCTGTTCAACTCCATCCTATGCCTGCAGATTATCAGAGTAAAATCTTCATGTTTGATGCTATAGGTTAGTACACTACCCAGCAGCATGTAAACAAGATTTCTGACTTTTTTGAGTTGCATGAGATAGATGAAGCAGATATCCAAATGAGGTTATTTGCCCAAACTTTAATTGGGGATATCAAGAAATGGTTCAAAGCCTTTCCTACCAACCATATTGCAGACTTAGTTAACTTTCATAGGTTATTCATCGATAGATGGGAGAGAAAGAAAAGCCCATTGCAAATACTTTCTCGGTATGAAAACATTAGAAGAGCTCCTAATGAGTCAGTTCAAGACTATCACACTAGGTTTAATAGTATCTACAATGCAATTCCAACCAATATTAAGCCTCCACCTAACCTAGCATTAATTAAGTTCCCTGATGGTTTTGACGTTGACATGTCATACCAGCTAAGGGAAAGAAACCCTGAAACACTTGAACAAATGCAAAGCAATGTTGTTAGTGTAGAGGCCAACCTATTAGCTAACAAAGCACGAATGATAAATGAAAAGAAAGTTGTATTTAAAGAGGAAGCTTCCACTTCAGATGGAAAAGTAGATATTTCAGCTAAGTATTTAGAAAGAATAATGGATAGATTAGAAAACATGGAGAGGAAAAATCAATGGGAGAATCAACAACAACAACCCACAATAAGAAACCCCAATTTTAGGAAGAACACTAATGTTGGAAAGAATGCTACACCAGATCAACAGATTAGGCCCCCCTTCCAGGAGAACCATGTTGAGCATTCACAGAACCAAGAAGGAGAGGGTGATACCCAGATTAGCTTACTAGAAACCAAAGATGAAGACATTGTTTTTCTTACTCAAGAAGAACATGAGTTATATATGCTGCAACAATTGCAGTTAGAATCTGGTGAATCCTTTAATTTTAAACAGGGATATGAGTCAGCTATATATGAGGTACACAAACAATATAGCCTAAGAAGTAAAAAGAATAATGTGGCTCCCATTAAAATATCCATCCAAACCCAAACTAAGATAATAAAAGAAGCTCCAGTTAACAAAGTGTTACAAATCCTCCCTAAGGGAATACCGAAGACTTCTACCCCTAAAATTGTAGATATAACCTCCACTGAAACCCAAACATAGACAAATTCTTAAAACAATCAAAATAAGAGAAATCAAGGCAAACAGTAGAAACACAGACTGAAATGCCTAGTACTGAGAAACAGAATAAGGACACACAAACTGCACATATTAAGGAAGATCTAAATCAAACAAACAAACCTCAACTCCCTTTCAACATCAAAACTGAAATCACGAAATTAAAGATATCAGTTCCTTTGACCAAACTAGTAAAGAATGAATCTTATAGGTCACATATAATTGAAACTTTAAACAAAGGAGAGGGAGAGGATTATGTTAATTTGAATGACGATTACCCTGAATTATTGTTTGGCCTAGAGGCCAATGGTATTCATCAGCAAGGGGGAGTTCCTTCTTTCTACATTAGCCTAAACATTCATGACAAAATATTGCATAATGTTATGTTGGACTCAGAGGCATCCCATAATTTGATGCCAAAGGCAATAATGGAAAGACTGAACCTAGACATTACTAGGCCATATAAGCATTTGTTTTCTTTTGACTCCAACCAGATTAAATGCCTTGGCTTGATCAAGGACTTATGTGTAACTCTTGTCCAATGCCCTGCAAAGAGTATTCTAATGGACATTGTTGTTGGAGACATCCCACCGATATATGGAATGCTGCTATCTCGTTCATGGGGAGCAAAACTGCACGGATCCTTGCAGTTAGATATGTCTTATGCCACCATATCTATTTTTGGCCAACCATGAAAATTATACAGGGAGATCTTGATGAAATACATGGTCAGTAGTGAGGAAAAACCACAAAACTTTCCCATATACTCCATGCATTCAGATATGGACTCTTTTATCTTGTACAATGTAGAAAGTGATAATAAGGACATCACAGCTAAAGACCTGAAATACAGAACAACTAACAGTGAGAACATATTTCATGAGTCACTATGGCATCTAGACTTTGATGGGTCTATCACTAGGTTAGGGACTAGTGTAGGAGTGTGGATCCATAATATGGAGAGTAATCACGCTGAATGCTTTCAATTTGAACTTCAAGTATACTAATAACATGGCCGAATATGAAGCCCTAATTCTAGGGTTTAAATTGGTTAGGAAAATGGGAGCAAAAATAATTTCCATCATGGGAGACTAGTGGGCTCCAGTATTGCAGCAATGATGTTGCAACTCCTGGGACTCCCTTCTTTACTTTTATCAACCCGATAGTTCATAACAAACTTGGAAGTGACGGTGCTATATGCACAAATACTAGCTCTTACTACAGGTTGTCACTTGATCAGCTGACACAAGTTCGCTAGGAGCTTAAGCCAACTTCTATGGGTTCTTAGAAGAAGCTTTTAACTATGATCAATGAAAGCTAACTCAAAAGAGGCTAGTCTACTTGCAGAAAGAAGCAGAAAGCTGAAAGGAAATGCAAACCCTAGTTTTACTTACTAACCCTACTGGTGCAAGAAAAGAGATGAAAGTTGCTGAAATGGATGCCATTGACTCTTGGAAAGGTAAAATGCATGTGTCTAAGCTACTTCTGAAGGAAAATATGGAAAAAGCATCTTTTTGTATTTTTGAGTAATTTTGCAGAATTATTATGCATGTGCCTTAACTATTTTTTATTGTGCAGAGGTTTATTGGCGAAAGGAAATGGAGTGGGTGCTTGCAAGAGGTTGGGAAGGTGAGAAGAGGGCCTAATGGGTCCCTAGAACCCTTCTAGAGAATTCCACAGTGATCAGATCTCAAAAAATTGCTCGCCTGAACTTCTACAGGAAGTCTGCAGGGGTCCTATAAGAAGTTCTACAGGAATAGGCCATGAGGGGATTTTAGAGGGTTGATGGTGGAAAAATGGTGGAAAAGTGGAAATGAAGGATGGATAAAGATATTAAGGGGTCTAGGACCTGGTGAATGAAGCTAAGGAGTGATGAAGGTGGTTGGATTTGTTCAAGGATGGAGAGAGCAATGTTGCACAAAAATGTAGAAATTAGGGCAAATTGGGAAAGTGTGGCAAATGAAGGGAAGAAATATCGAATTAGGGGCTATAACAGGTTGTATGATGGAGGAAGGGTAGGTTGGAATGTATCACAGGTGCTCTGCACACTATTTTCCAAAACTGATCGAACAAAGACTGAAAAAAAAACATAGATCTACCTATTTTGACCTAATCTGACCTAAAAACCAGAAACATGATGAACAGAAGTTTATAGACAGGAATTCATACAAGATAGCTATGATGAAAACACAACTGATATCAACTTTTCCAACTTAAATTCTAACACTAGCAATTGCATTAGAAGGCAAAAACAGTGCTTTTGTGGCAGCAAGTATGCCTTGGTCTCAGCTCATGGTCCCAAGGAGGGAGAGATGGGATCAAGGGCTGCTTGTTGGCCTTTTTACAAATCGTTACTGTTACTAAACTGTCAAAACAACTTGAAGCATGAAAACTATCTTAATCATCAAAATCAACCTAAGTAACAAAGAAAGATTTTAAACTAAATAACAGAAATTATTCTATGAATGCAAGCAAAACACATAAAAGTACACAAAGGATGTATTATAACTTGGGTTAGGCCCAACCCCAAAAGCTACAACCTCCTAAGAAAGCTCAGAGCTGGTGCAAAGCAAGATTCATCTTCATTACTCAAAAAATAATAGTCATGACACAAAATTGTTTATAGAAAGAGCTCGAAAGATGAGCTGAAAGCAGAGTTGCACTAAAGTGCAAAAACAAATTGTTCAATAGCTAAACTACCAAGGCTTCAAGCCTTCCTACTTATGCAACACGAGGACTCCCAACAGTCCTCCTTACTTTAGGAGCTTGGCTGCCCAAAAATGCAGTTAATCAGCCACTTCACTAAACCTGCTTGGTTGCCCCTTGAAATCATCTTTGGTGGGTTGTTGAACTCTGAGCTAATGGTGGAGAACTCAAGGAAGGGGTCATTTAGTGCAAGAGACACCCCTCCTACAAATCCTCAGCCTTGTTCCTTCGTATTTGGCTGCCAGTTTGCTCATAAATGCCTGACCTTGGTCCAAAAAATGTCCAAAAATCTGCAATAAGCACGTATTAGACTTTGTGGTCAAGTGAATATTCCCATTCATTCAATTAGCATAAATATATTCAAAAGAATGCATAAAACTATGAAGAATGGTGGATTAATCGAGAATAATAGGCAAAATGAGCCAATAAAGTTACCCATTTTTGGGGCTCATCATCACCCTCCTGCTGAATGTGTTTCTCATCCTCTGAGCAACTAATCCAGTTCATCATCTTTGATTGCTTTGACTACCTCTCTAACATCCCAGGCTTCTGAGGTGATGTTCTCTTCTCGGTCATGAAACCCTGCCTTTCTCTCTACTTCCTCCCATTGCCTATGTTCTTCTTCTTCTTTGACCCCTTCCAGTAGTCCTAAAAGTAATGGAGGACTGAACTTTAGGCCAATCCAGTTGGCCTTCATATTTTGCATTGACTGTTTATAAAGTGGCACTCTTGCCAAAGCCTCCCTCATTCTGGTCGGGGAGTGGTATTCTTTTATTTTCAGACTATGGGACAATGTGTTCCATCTCCTTGTGCAAGCATGAATGCAATTATCACCAAACAGTCTTTCCATGTCTTCAAAGTGAGCAATGGCCTGAGCTTGCCTTTCAATGTAGTCTGGGATAACTTAAGGGTTGTTGGCAAGGTGTTGATGCGCATATATTAGAGCTAAGGGATCTTCTGGTTCTGCCCTGATCATGAGTGGCTCACTTAACTCCCTGTCCATAACCTTCCGAATTTCTACTGCCCTCTTTTCCTCATGACTTAACCAAGAAACCATAGCCATGAGTTGTACATCTCCCAATGCAGCATTTGGGTCCCATAGATTTATGTTTGGAAGTGCCAAGCTGTGTAAATAGAATTCTGCTAACTTGGCCTTATCTTCAGCTGAGCTATTGTCACACAAATACATAAACTGATTGTAATTCTAAAATGGAATGGTGCCCCTTTGGGCCAATGTGTTAATTTGAAATTGCAACCATTGATCTTTAAGATATAATGCATAGGACTTAGCAGGTTGCCCACATTGTAAGGCTTCTACTGCCCAGCTGGCCATGCAAGCCATTTGGGCTTTTTTTTCTTGCAACTGTTGTTTTAAACCCTGTATTTCTTCTGCTGCCTGAGACTCATTTTCCTGCAACATTTTTGTCAGCATCTCAACATCAGCTTGTAGATTTTCCTTTCTCTGCTATTTCTCGATTGTTTCCTTTTCTGTTGGAGGTCCTTCTTGCTGCTACTGCCCTCCCAAAATGGACGGCCTATCTTCCTTATGACCTTCCTATAGTTGTAACTGATTTTTCAGCAGCTCATTCTCCTCCTGTAATTTGGCTCTTTTACTGCTTTCTATGTGCCTCACCATGGCCAACTCTCTTCTTAATTAGTTTAGCTGTTCTTCTAGGTGGCCTATGTCTGCAACACCCTTGGATTTGGCAATTCTCATCCAAGTGTGAGTCCTAACCCGTTCTTGTCCCAATGCAAAGAAAAGTGGTATATAAAACTTCTGTGGGATGATCTTCCCACTTTCAAACAAGTTGTAATATGAGCCCAAACTAGGTTGAGGGCTTGGTTCTAGTATCTCCTTGGTCTTGTCTTCTCCTTGTGATTTTTTGGCTGCCTTCTGCTCCAATTTCTCGCTCTCTTTTAACTTGGCTAGAGTTTCCTGTAGAGGTGTTTCAGCTTCCTGTAGAGCTACCTTTGAGTCCATAATCCTAATTCTCTCTCTCCATGTGGAGGTTTTTGGGCTTCTTCTTTCATAGGTGATGGATATCTTGGAAGGAGACTCTTCCTTCTGTTTAGTGGTTGTGTCCTCAATGACAATTGGTTCCTTTGATTGTGGTTGGGGTTTGCCCACTTTGATCCTTGTGCTTCTTCTGGCTTTAAAGTACATGGAGATTTTCCTATTTCGTTTTCCTTTTTGTTTTGTAGTTGTGCTTAGTGCAGCAAGCATAGCTGCTGCTTCCCGTGCCAACTTTTCAAGGGATTCCTCTTGTTGTTGTTATTTTCCTTCACTTCCTGTAGAAATCTCTATGCCCATTGTTTTTGCCTGTGTTACTGATATCTCAGGGTGTGTATTTTCCTTCTCTTGTTGGGTGCCTGCTTTGGCTATGGAAGTCTTCTTTTGGGCTTTCTCGGCCTTTTCCTTTCCAATCTGTTTCCTTTTTCCCTTATATGTTCTTGTTGTTGTCTCTTTCTCTGTTTTAGGCTTAGCAGTCTTGTCAAATTCTTCTTTTTCTTTCTATTCTTCCTCTATTTCTCCCTCTACTTGAATGTCTTGTGCTCCCTCATCATTTTTCTTCTCAATTTCTTCAATTTGCTCCCCCTCAACACTGCTGGATGGGGTGATGTTCTCAACCAAAGTTCTAATGTCATCATCCCTGGACATATTTATGAAGATTTCCCAAGCTATGGGGACAGTATAGGTGTGTAAAGAATCTTCCACCAACAGTTTGATGAGCCCATGGTCGGCCAACTGATCTGGGATCCCTTCATTTAGCTTTGTACCACATTCAATTAAGGACTGAAGGAGGAAATATGGGATGCTCAGTTTTCTGGCTGGAGGCAAGTCCATCCCATACCTTAATTCATGTAGCAACCTGAAATGGAATCCATGAATGATGCTAAACCTCCCTTCACATGTGATATACTTCATTATTTGATAACTAACTTCACTCCAGAGAGAAGGCAAGCTTGTCCTTCTAACCTCGTTTTTGTCTTCTACAGGATGCTGCTCAGGCAGAAAAAAATGTTTTCTTAGCAACTTGTCCCAATGATCGCTCCTCTTTCCTCCAAGGGAGCCCTAGTCGTAGACCAGTAATTCTACTGATGAGCTCAGGGTGTAAGTTCTAGGGTCAAACCCCTAAAACTAACTGTGGCATGTGTCTTCGAATGTGGTCTCAGGGACATCAAAAACTTTTCAGTTATCTTCTCATCATAACACTGAATTCTATCAAAGAAGGATATCCAGTTTGCCCTGGTGAAAAGGTCCACCACCTCAGGGTGCTCGTGAAATTTGCTAGAGTATGAGGGTTCTTTCCTTATGAATCCTCCTGGCATGGTGTTGAGTGCTATTTTTATGTTTTAACCCGAAAAGAAAATGCTCATGTGGGAAAAAAGTTAGTCACTGAAACAGAAGATAGCTCAATTCGATTTCTTCTGAACCCAAGAAGGAATGTCCCAGGTGCTTCTTTGTAATATCAAATGGAAATAATTCTCTTGTTTTAAACTGCTACCACCCTGAATTTGACTTCCTGGTTTTGAAAAGAAAGAATTTTTTCTACAGAACAGGGGATAAGGACACAGGTTCTTTTCTTAGCACATAGATAGATATGCACATTCGTTTTTTCACACACGCACACAAGCTAGCCTTTACTGTTGCATGTATCTTTTTTACAGGAAAATTTGAGAAAGAATGGGGAGATTTCAGAAGCAGAGAGAAAAAGAAACTATGTAGACTTAGGGAAATATGCAGGCAGACTTTCACTCTTTTAATGCATAGGCAAAGTTTCACTCTCTTTTTCAATCTATTGCGGTGTTCAATTCACCACCTTACTCAAATAAATCATGCATAGAGGAGTTTTCCTAAGCCTACCTCATTTTGAGCTTGAATTCCGATGAAAATCCCAAGTTTCCTTTCCGCAGAGCTATTCTCTGCCTTTCCTGTAGAACCCTTCCTGTAGAAATCTCCCGGCTCCTGTAGAATGAAACTGTGCTTCCGGTAGAGCCCGATAGGCAGGAGATTTTCGAAAACAAGCAGAACACTGGTGGAGGATGACTGGTTAACTGCTCTGGAAGCGGTGGATGCATACTCCAGTCGAGAGCGTCATGAGTGCAGAATAAACAAAGGGTGGTGCATGTTTCAACTAAGTTGTCTTTTATCTGCGGGCGTGATTCGTGGTGAGGGGATGAGGTGGCCGGACCGGACCGTTGATCCTACGTCACAGCTATAATGTTTCTGCATGTTGTCTAACCGCCATCACCTCCCTTTCTCCTATTATCCGCCGCCACCACTACTAGTCCCGATGATTTCATCCTAAATGGACACTCCACACGTGCTAGCTACGCATCTAATCGGCAATTTTGAATTTAACGGGGCTCGTTTGGATTCAACGAGGATGTGTAACTGGCCGAGGGTGGCCAGTTGACTGGCCACCGATTCCACTCAATCTAAACCATTCCCATAGTCATGTAGCCTTGAAATATGATTTATGCAATTGAAGAATGAGTTTAGGTACTTACCTGCGTAGTCGTGACCGTGTTATGCAGATTTCAAATTTTGGAACCCATTTCTTCATTTGTTGTTGCTGCTTGCGCACTGCATGCTCGGCCTTGGGCTATTGCTGATGTTCACACGTTCAAGTAGAGCTCCATGCATGTTTCATATGCCATACTTTGTTGTCCCTGCCTCTGGAGTATGTCTTTCAGAGGGATCAGCTGCTACAGGAATCCTGTAGGATGTCGTGTAGTTGCTTCTCCTCCTGGAATGCAAGCTAGAATGAGCAGGGCTACACTACTAACAAGGGTCTCGGAGATAAGGAGTCTAGATGGACGGTATCAGGTATGGTGAGTGAAAAACTGCTTCTTTGATTTGTCATTTAAAAAATTTGCTGACAGCATGAAGGAAACAGGATTTCTGTGTGTGACTGTGTAGGGACATAAAAATCAGTGCAATGGAGGTGTACAAAGATGGAAAAAGGGAGATATGTGGCTATGGATGGGAACAGGGATGTTTACAGGCCTCATAGATAGAATCCTAACCTTCGGGTCCTCTTCTAAGATCGATTTTGGCTTTTCTGTAGGTTCTACAGGATCTTCCTATAGAAGATACAGAATTTCCTGTAGAAGGTGAAATCTTAGCCCGAATGAGACCAAATCTTAGGAGAGGGTAATGGTCATGGAGGAATGGATTGTGAGGGATGCTTGCAACCTGGTTATAACCTTTGTCCTTGTCTTGTGTGATCCTCCTAAAACCTATAATGACCTTCCTGCAACCTGCAATTTATTCAACAGAAATTAGGTCTATTCTTCTTTTTTCTTCTTTCCTTTTTTTTTTTTTAGTCTGAGACAGCTGGGCCGCCTCTAGCAGGTTTTCACCCTCATTGTCTGCCCTAGGCACCTCCAAGAGGTTTTCACCCAAGGATCTTTTATTCCTTTTTTTTGTGTGTTCAAGGTGTGGGTGGAGTGGAGACAGGGACCTGCTCTACTACCAGCACTAATTTACCCAAAGTTTCAATGAACTCCTGCTTAGAAAGGGGCTTCCTGTAGATTTTCAATCAATGCCCATTGATGAGCATGGGGATGGCTTCTTCATCAATGGTCCTGATAAGAACTAAACCATTGTCATTGCATTTCTTCACTTTATATGGTCCCATCCATCTTGTCCTCAACTTCCCTTTGAAATCCTTGTATCTTGAATCATATAACATCGCCCAATCTCCTGGCCGTAATTGCTTTTCTTTAATGTGTCGGTCATGCCATATCTTTCTTTGAAGTTGGACTACCTCTGAGTGGAGAAGGGCTTGCATTCTCTGTTCATCTAATCCATTCAACTGCAGTAATCTTTCATGTTGTGCATGGTTGAGATCTAAGTCCAGCTGAGCTGCCAACCTCAATGTGTTATATTCAAATTTTATGGACAGCAAAGCCTTCTTCTCGTAGACCAACTCATAATGTGTGAAACCTGTTGTAGTTTTCCAAGTAGTGTTATAGGCCCAGGTGCCCTCAACCAAGCGATTTGCCCAATCTTTTCTGTTGCTGCTCACCACTTTACTCAAAATCTCTTCCAAAGCTCTGTTAGTGACTTCCACCTATCCATTTGCTTGCGGATGATAAGGGGTGGAAGTTATGTGCTTAATCTTGTGATGAGTGAGCAGTCTTCAATCAGGTTAGAGGTAAACTGACTTCCTTGATTTGTGACTAATTCTCTTGGGTAGCCAAACTTGTAGAAGATATTTTCCCTCAAAAACTCAGATACTTTTTCTTCTGTTGCTACCTTGATTACTTTTGTTTCTGCCCACTTTGTCAAATAGTTCGTTCACACAATGATGTAAGACTTTTGTTTTGAAGGAGGGTTGATAAGACCCACAAAGTCCATGCCCCACTTCTCAAATGGCTCAAAAGTCACTTGAGGTTGTAGGGGCATCTCATCCCTTGGAGTCGGTTTCCCCATCCTCTAACATCAATCACATTGGCTGATGTATCTCCTAACATCTTGATGAAGAGTGGGCCAATAGTACCCTGCCTGTAGAATTTTGAAGGCGGTTCTTTTTGCTGCAAAGTGGCCTCCACAGGGCCCATCATGACAGGTTAGGAGGATGTCAAAAACTTCCTCCTCCCTGACACAACGCCTCAAAATCTAGTCTAGGCCAAGTTTAAACAGGTTGCCCCCAATCCAAGTGAATAGGGCGCTTTTCCTCACGATCTTGCTCTTCTCTTTTGAGGATAGGTGTGGTGGAAACTATGCTGAAACCAAGTAATTTGCTATATCAGTAAACCATGGAGAGAGTACTAAAATAGCAAATAGGTGTTCATCTGGAATTTGATCATCCACCGTCCCTTCTTCACCTGCAGACAAATCTAATCTAGACAGAAAATCAGCAACAACATTTTCCTTACCTGGCTTATCAACAATGGTCAAATCAAATTGTTGCAATAAAAGTAACCATCTAATGATATGAGCATTTACATCAGGTTTATTCATCAAATACCTAATTGCAGCATGATCAATGTGTATGAATGTTTGATAAACAGTGATGTAGTATCTAAACTTGTTTAGGGAATGGACTACAACTAGGAGCTCTTTCTCGGTTACAATATAGTTTAACTCTGCCTTGGACAGGTTTTTACTGACAAAATATATGGTAGATGGTAGCTTCTCTTCAGCTTGTCCTAAGGCTGCTCCTATGGCTTTGTTCGAGGCATCTATGTGAATGTGGAAAGATAGGGCCCAGTTTGGACCTCTCAAGATTGGGGCAGTTGCCAGCTTACCTTTCAACTCATCCAGAGCCTCTTGATAGTTGTCAGTCCATATAAACTCAACATCTTTCCCCAAAAGCCCAAACAATGGAGAGGCTAGCTTACTGAAATATTTAATGAATCTTCTATAATATCCTGCTAAGCCTAGAAAACTCTAAACATCTCTTACCTTTTGAGGAGGTGGGACTCGTTGGATGATAGCAATCTTATTGGGATCCACCTGTAATCCTTGCTGAGAAATTGTATGACCTAGCACTGTCCCTTCAGCCATTAGGAATTCACATTTTTCAAGACTAAGGGATGGGTTCATTTCAATACACTTGGTTAAAACTTTTCGCAGGTTAGTCAATGCTTCTTGGAAGTTAGAACCATAAGGGGTAAAGTCATCCATATATATTTCCACTGAATCATGAACCAGCTCAGCGAATATACTCAGTACTGCTCTCTGGAAAGTGGCAGGAACATTGCATAACCTAAAGGGAAGGACCCGATAGGCAAAGGTACCCCATGGACAAGTGAAAGTGGTCTTATCTTGGTCTTCCGGGCTGATTTGGATCTGATTATACCCTCTAAACCCATCTAGGAAGGAAAAGAACTTCTTTCCTACTAGGCCATCTAACACTTCATCTATGAAAGGCAAAGGGAAATGGTCCTTCTTGGTAGCTTTGTTAAGTTCTCGATAATCTACACAGATTCTCCACTTCCTGTTTTTCTTGGGCACAAGCACCAGAGGAGAAACCCACTCGCTGTCAGAGATGGGATAGATGAATCTTGCATCCAGCAACTTTTGCATTTCTTCTTTGGCAATGTCCTTAAGGGCAAGATTCATTCTCCTCTAAGGCTGCCTGACTGGTTTACAATCCTCTTTAATATAAATGTGATAGGTATAGACTGAGGGGTGGACTCCTTTCATTTCCTTATAGGTCCAAGCAAAAGCATCCAAATGACTATTCAATAAGCTACACAGCTCCTTCTCCTAAGAGGGGGATAGGGATGACTTGATCTTCAAGGTTCTTTCAGGGCCAAATTTTGCATTCTTAACTTGGGGAGAGGTCGGATCAGCCACGCAAAGATCCACTGAAACACTGGCTTGGGTGTCTTCTACCAACTCTTCTAATGGCAGCACACTAGGAGGTGGATTTTGAATCAAATTCTCAATAAGGTCATCCTCGGTTTGAGGACCTCCCCTGGTGGCTTCCATTGTGCACAATGGTGCGGAGTAGACTTCATCCTCATCTTCCTCCTCCAACCAGAGAGGTAAGTCATGTTCTAGCAGGTTGGGCAGGAGGATATAGGACTAGTTGTTTGGACATAGGCCCATTCTTAATGGTCATGCTCCCGGCTCGATAACTGATGTAAGCATCTGCAGTAGCTAACCAATGCCTTCCCAAAATAAGGGGGTATCCAGTGAGTTTTGCCTTTGGCTGAAGGACGAAGAAGTCCGCTGGGTACTCCCAAGAATCAACGGAGACCATAACATCTTTCACAATCCCCTCGGGGGTCACGGTGGAGCGGTCTACTAACTGCAGTATTGTTGAGGTCTTTCTTAGGGAACTCTGAAGGTTGAGTTTGAGCATAGTGGTCATCACATTAATGGCAACCCCTAGATCAATCAGGGTGTGGGGAATTATGGTGCCATGATGTGGACATCAACTACAGGACTCGCTGGGTCCAGATATTTTGGATATATTACTTTTCCCAACATCAGGTCGGATAGTTGTCCTATGACATTGATAGTTGGGGCATCTCTCTTGCGCCTGCATGGGTGCCTGAAACACTTCTTTTTGATCAATTTGTTGTAGATTGGTACATCTTTTATGGCCTGGAGAAGTGGTATTTTTACACATAACTGTTTAAGTTCTCCCAGAAGTTCAGTCTCTTCTGGGTTTGGTTGCATGGTTCCAGTTAGTCTCTCAGGAAAGGGTGGAATGGCTTTGGGTCCACTTTCCTATTTCTCTTCCTCATCCTCCTTAAGAGGAGGTTGGCTATCTGGGAGGACCTTCCTAGATCGTAGGTTGATCTCCTAAATCTCCACAGCATAGGTAGGGCATGTTGTCTCTCCCGCATATACCTGTTGGGCCTATCTGTTATTGGGGTTCGGGTTCGGTTGAGCAGGCATATGGGGTTGTCTCGGAGGAGCGAGAGGTAATGGTTGTGGTTGAGCAGGTGGTGGAGGCAAAATAGTGGGAGGAGAGTTGTACTGGGGCCTCCAACCCTATTGAGGTGCATTCCACTGAGGTTGCAGTTGAACATGAGAATGAAACGAATGAGCAACAGGTTGAGTATGGTATTGAGATGGATATGACTAAGGAGGGGGTGTAGACCAGGAAGGATGAGCAGGGGGACCCCAAGAAGGTATGTGAGTGGATTGGTTGGAGTTGTAATAAGTCTAGGATGTCCCTTGCATCCCCTGTTAATAAGGTCTGGGTCCATGTGGCCTCCTTTGTTTCATGAAGTAGAGTGGCTCAGTGCCTCTTTCAGCCCCTTGGTACATAGCTTTAAATCCAGGTAGGGTTGGGCACTGGTTTGTAGGGTGGTATGCCTCAGAAACAAAACATACCTCTACGGAGTGCAATCGACACTCATTCCTAGGATACTCCCTTGTACATTTTGGACAAAAGATGGCCAAAGCCCTCTCAGCTTCCTCTTACTTCTGTTGGATTCGGAAGGTATCCATTTGCATGGCAATGGTCTGTCTCACCTCAATTTTAAGGTCTTCCATTTGATTTGCAAACTCATGTTTGGAAAAGGTGGCACTGGCTGAAAGTTGACTCCCCCTACCTCTTTTTCGGGCTACCCTAGAATGGTTTCTAAACATAGTCTTTATGTCATCATAAGGTAGTTGGTAGATGTCTCCCCCGACCACAAAATGGAGGGTGTCTAAAAAGTCTTCAGGGACTCCTCGAAGCAGAACCAGCTTCAGAGATTCGGGGTCAAGTGTGCACCTGGCCCTTTTATAACTGAGTTGGAACCTTTCTTCATAGTCTTCTAAAGATTCATCACTTCCCATGGTCATCTGAAAGATTTCTCCCTTTGTTTCCTTTGACCTACAGTAATCCCGGTATTTGTTGTTAAATGCTTGTTGCATCTAAGCCCAAGTTGTGATACTGTTTCTAGGTAATCCCATGAACTAGCGTAGTGCTGCATCCTTGAGGGTAGAGGGAAAGAGTTTCAACTTTTACTTGTCTTCTGCATAGTCATAAGTTCGACAAAGGACAGCAAACTCAAACAAGAAGGTATCAGGGTCTTCATTGGTCAATCCATCGAAGTGAAGTAAGGCTGAGGGACTTATGTTTTTCATTTTTGTGTCCCCATTGGTCTCTCGGATGGGAAAGGCACCTTCTATTCTCTCCTCATTTCCTATATTGTTTATGTGTTCAGCCATGGTCTCAGGAGGAATGTTTTCTTTCTCTTCTTCTATTATAGGATCTTCGTATATCTCTGGAGGTTCACCTATAGGTTCTTCTGGATCACTGCCACCAAAGAAGAGAGAAGGGTGACTCAGTGATGTGGTGGGGGTGTTGGGTAGGAATTTTCCTGAATTTTCTCTGTTCCTACGAGGCATGAAATGAAATACTTGTGGTTGATTTCTATTTTTTTCTCTGCTTGTACCTGCAAAACTAAAATTAATTGAACAACAAAATGCAACTAACTAAAATAAACCTTGTTGGAATGAAAATTCCAGAATTGAAATGAAAGCAGGAAATGACTAATCTATGCTACTGAAATGAAATTGCAGAATTGAAATTGTAGAAATGAAATGCTAAGCTACGCTTGCAGAATTGAAATTGAAGAAATGGAATGCTAAGCTACGCTTGCAGAATTGAAATGCTAATCTACGATTGCAAAATTGAAATGCTAATCTATGAAAATGGGAAATATCTAATCTACGCTTGCTAAAATGAAATGAAAGCAGGAAATGTCTAATCTACTTTTGCGGAAATGAAACAACTACTCTACTCTTGCTGAAATAAACTACTTAGCAAAAGGTTGCAGTAGAAAATAGAAGAAAAGCAGCAATCACAAATACTCTAACGCTTCCCTAGCAACGGTGCCAAAAAATATGGTGGGCTCCAGTATTACAGCAATGATGCTGCAACTCCTGGGACTCCCTTCTTTACTTTTATCAACCCGGTAGTTCGTAACAAACTTGGAAGCGACAGTGCTATATGCACAAGTACTAGCTCTTACTGCAAGTTGTCACTTGATTAGCTAGCACAAGTTCGCTAAGAGCTTAAGACAACTTCTATGGGTTCTTAGAAGAAGCTTTTAACTGTGATGGATGAAAGCTAACTCAAAAGAGGCTAGTCTACTTGCAAAAAGAAGCAGAAAGCTGAAAGGAAATGCAAACCCTAGTTTTACTAACTAACCCTACTGGTGCAAGAAAAGAGATGAAAGTTGCTGAAATGGATGTCATTGACTCTTGGAACGGTAAAATGCATGTGTCTAAGCTACTTCTAAAGGAAAATATGGAAAAAACATATTTTTGTATTTTTGAGTAATTTTGTAGAATTATTATGCATGTGCTTTAACTATTTATTACTATGCATAGGTTTATTGGAGAAAGGAAATCGATTGGTAACTTGCAGGAGGTTGGGAAGGTGAGAAGAGGGCGTAAGGGGTCCCTAGCACCCTTCTAGAGAATTCCACAGTAATCAGATCTCGAAAAAATGCTCGTGTGAACTTCTACAGGAAGTCTGCAAGAGTTCTACAGGAAGTTCTACAGGAACAGGCCGAAAGGCAATTTTAGAGGGTTGATGGTGGAAAAATAGTGGGAAAGTAGAAATGAAGGATGGATAAGGATGTTAAGGGGTCTAGGACCTGGTGAATGAAGCTAAGGAGTGATGAAGGTGGTTGGATTTGTTCAAGGATGGAAAGAGCAATGTTGCACAAAAATGTAGAAATTAGGGCAAATTAGGAAAGTGTGGCAAATGAAGGCAAGAAATCTAGAATTAGGGGTTGGAACAGGTTGTATGATGGATGAAGGGTAGGTAGGAATGTATCACAGGTGCTTTGCACACTATTTTCCAAAACGGATCGAACAAAGACTAAAAAAACCAGAGATCTATCTATTTTGACCTAATCTGACCTAAAAACCAGAAAAATGATGAACAGAAGTTTATAGACAGGAATTCATACAAGATAGCTATGGAAACTAAGCAAGAACAAATCTAAACATGAAAACACAACTGATATCAACTTTTCCAACTTAAAATCTAACACTAGCAATTGCATTGGAAGGCAAAAACAATGTTTTTGTGGCAACAAGTATGCCTTGGTCTTAGCTCATGGTCCCAAGGAGGGAGAGATGGGATCAAGGGCTACTTGTTGGCCTTTTTGCAGATATTTCCTGTTACTAAACTATCAAATCAACCTGAAGCATGAAAACTATCTTAATCATCAAAATCAACCTAAGTAACAAAGCAAGATTTTAACCTAAATAACAGAAATTATTCTATGAATGCAAGAAAAACACATAAAAGTACACAAAGGAGGTACTAGCACTTGGGTTGGGCCCAACCCTAAGAGCTACAACCTTCTAAGAAAGCTCAAACCTGGTGCAAAGTGAGATTCATCTTCATTACTCAAAAAATAGTAGTCATGTCACAAAATTGTTTACAGAAAGACCTCGAAATATGAGCCGAATGCAAAGCTGCACTAAAGTACGAAAACAAACTATTCAATAGCTAAACTACCAAGGCTTGAAGCCTTCCTACTTATGCAACACGAGGACTCCCAACAGTCCTCCTTAACTTTAGGAGCTTGACTACCCAAAACTGCAGTTAATCAGCCAGTTCACTAAACCTGTTCGGCTGCCCCTTGAAATCATCTTTGGTGGGTTGTTGAACTCCGAGCTGATGTTGGAGAACCCGAGGAAGGGATCATTTAATGTAGGAGACACCCCTCTTACAAATCCTCAGCCTTGTTCCTTCGTATTTGACTGCCAATTTGCTCATAAATGCCTGACCTTGGTCTAAAAAATGTCCAAAAATCTGCAATAAGCACGTATTAGACTTTGTAGTCAAGTGACTATTCTCATTCATTCAATTAACATAAATATATTCAAAATCATGCATAAAACTATGAAGAATAGTGGATTAATCAAGAATAATAGGCAAAATTAGCCCATAAAGTTACCCATTTTTGGGGCTCATCAGAGACTCGGAGCTAATTATTGACATAATAATGGTGAATACTCTATGAACAATCCTAGACTTGGTCAATATAGGGATATTGTCCTAGATTTGATCAAAGACCTCTTGGAAACAAACTTTGTTGCCATTCCTAGAAATCAAAACATGTGGGCCCACAGTTTGGCCACTTTTGCTAGTACCTGTAAATTGCCATTTCAACCCAACCATCAGTACATACAGAAGTCAAACATAGGCCTGTTATACCAGACAACCTTAAGTATTGGAATATTTTCTCCCATGATTCTCATATTTACGATTTCATGAACAATGAACGTGAATTTTAGAATTGTAAGATAGATATCGACTGTACAGTAGACAATAATATAGAAAGTAACCTAGATGTAAATATTTTAGATATAGCTAAACCAACTATATTTACTAGAGTAGAAATAGATAGTTTAGAGAATGTAGAGATTGAAGAAATAATGAATGATGACCCTGAGATCCTTAATCTGAAAAAATTATTTTTTGCCTAAGGGATTAGTCCCTTTAGAAGATTTGTTTGACTCTAATGATGTAGCTAGGAAACCCAAAATGGAACCCCTGAGAGCTGACATAGAAGAGGTTAACATAGGAACTGAGGATAAACCAAAACTCATTAAAATATCAAAAGCCTTACCTCCAGAGGAAAAGGTTAAATACATCAATTTGTTTAAAGAGTTCTAGGATGTATTTGCCTGGAGTTATGAAGACTTAAAATCTTATGACACCAGCATAATCCAACACAAAATACCTCTAAAGAAGATCATAAACCTTTTAAACATAAACTTAGGAGAATAAACTCAGTTCTTATGCCCTCTATTGAGAAGGAAGTTAAGAGAATGTTTGATGCCCAAAAAATAGCCCCCATTAGATACTCATATTGGATTTCAAACTTAGTCACTACTAGGAAGAAGACTGGTGAAATTAGACTTTGTGTAGATTTCATAAATTTAAACAAGGTCTCATTAAAAGATAACTATCCTCTACCAAAAATGGACCATATACTACAGAAGGTAGTAGGCTCATCCAGGATTTCACTGTTAGATGGATTCTCTGGGTATAACCAGATCCTAGTTCAACCATAGGACCAAGCCAAAACTGTATTTACTACTCCTTAGGGTACTTTCATGTATTTGAAAATTCCTTTTGGATTAATGAATGCAGGTGCCACATTTCAAAGAGCTATGGATATAGATTTTTCCAAGGAGATCCATGATTTCCTAGTGGTATACCAAGATGACCTCACAGTCTTCTCTAAATCTAACAATGAACACCTAGGCCACCTGAGAAGAGTATTTATCAAATGTAGAAAATTTGGGATTTCTTTAAATCCCAAAAAGACACTCTTTGGTCTAGAAGAGGGAAAAATATTGGCACATATCATATCTAAAGATGGGATTAGAATAGATCCTGCTAGAATAGAGGCCATTTTGACCATTACCCATCCTAGAAACATTAGAGAGTTATAGTCATTTCTAGGCAAGATAAACTTTCTTAGGAGATTCATTTCAAATCTAGCAGAATTGATTAGCGAGTTAAATAACATGCTAAGAAAGGACTTAACACTTAAATGGACAGTGGAGGCCAAACAATCCTTTGAAGCCATCAAGGAATCCTTAACCAAAACTCCAGTCCTAATAAGTCCTAATTTTAACAAAGATTTTATAATTATTTTTTTTGCTTCAGAACACACCATTACAGCAGTCTTGCTGCAAAAGAACAATGAAGGATATGAACAACCAATTGCATTTTTTAGTAAATCCTTAAGAGATGCCACACTCAAATACAATATTATGGAAAAACAAGCATTAGCTTTAGTAAAGGCTATCAAAGACTTCAGAGTATACATTTTGTATTCTCAAATTATTGCTTATGTTCCAAATTCTATAGTTAAGGACATTTTGACATAGAATGGGCCTGAAGGGAAAAGAGGCAAGCAAATTGCCACAATATTGGAATATGACATAGAGATAAAGCCAACTAAGCTTATCAAAGGCCAAGGTTTAGCCAAACTCATGACTGAGTCGAACTGTTAGGCCCTTGATATAAACTTCATTAGTGCCCTTGATGATCAGGAAGAGATGGCGACTCCACCGATCAGTGAACCTTTTACTGATTCACCCTGGTATGCAGATATTATATTTGTATTACAAAATTTACAAGCTCCTCTTGGTTTAACAAGAACTAAAGCTAGATTTTTAAAGATGAAGTCATTAAAGTATTGTATCATAGATAATGCATTGTTTTGGAAAGACAATAGTGGTATTCTTTTGAATTGTTTACTAAAAAATGAAGCTGATAAAATCATGCAAGAGTTTCATGCAGGGGATTGTGGAGGACACTTGTACTGGAAGACTACTGCTGACAAAATCCTGAGGGCTGGTTTCTACTAGCCCACTTTGTTTGCAGATGTTAAGAAACATGTGACCTCCTGTCATAAATGTTAGATATTTGAGGGAAAGAGAAAACTTTTACCCTTGCCTCTTCAACCAATTTCCACTAAAATGTCATTTCAACAATGGGGGTTAGACTACATTGGAGAAATACACCCAGCCTCCTCAGCTCAGCACAAGTGGATTCTGACAGCCATGGACTATTTTACCAAATGGATAGAGGTTATACCTTCTAGGCAAGCCACAGACACTGTCATAATCTCCTTCCTAGAGAGTAATATCCTGTCAAGATTTGGAAGTCCCCAGAAGCTCATAACTGATAATGCAGTTGCCTTTAAATCCAAGAGAATGATAAATTTTTATAACAAGTACCACATCACCCTTGGCCATTCCACAGCCTATTACCCTCAAGGTAATGGACTTGTAGAGTCATCTAATAAAAGCCTAGTCAATATCATTAAGAAATTGCTGGAAGATAATAAAAAGACATCGAACAAGAAGTTAGTCAATGCCTTATGGGCAGACAGACAGACTACTAAGAAGTCCATTGGAACATCACCTTATCAGCTGGTTTATGGGATGGATGCAATTTTCCCATCATCTTTGGGAGTGCTAGTAATGAAGTCAACCAGGAATTATAGGTGGAACCAAATGATATTTAGAGAAGAATAAATCAGACCATACACCTGCAGCAAACCAGAGAGGAAGTATATGTAAAATCACAGGTAATCCAGGACAAAATCAAGAAGGTTTTTGATAAAAATACTAAAGCAGTTGATTATTACATAGGAGATAAAGTCCTTAAGTGGGATTCAAGGAGAGAAGACAAAGGCAAGCATGGAAAATTTGATTTTTTGTGTCAAGGGCCTTATGTCATTTATGGCTATAAGGGCAACAATGCCTTTTTCTTGAGAGAGATAGATGGATAAGATATACCAGGAGGACTTGCTAATGGTAGGATGTTGACGCATTATATTTCCACTGACTCACAATAGTTCACTTTACTTTGCATCATTGTAAATAACATTGCAAAGTGTAGATTGGATTGGATGGTAATCCTTTGAAGTTGAAGGCCGGAGAGAAGGCCCTGAGCTTTGAAGGATTCACTATCATAAGTATCAATAAAGCAGAATCATAGAAGCACAGTTTACAAGGTAACTTTAGTCACAATTCAAGGGCTACCGGTCTTTAGATCTCTTGACATTTCACGAGGAAATGCCATCCCAATGTGGAGCCACTGTTAGAGTCCTATAGTGATAGGATTCATAATTTTGAATTGACTGAGGTTAAGTCTTGTAATATTGTACATACCTTTTCCTTCTGCAAATGTTTTCCATATTAAAATTAATAAATGTAAAGAGGGTATGTCCTAAAAGAAATATCAAAGGCAAAAAAAATAAGAAAATATCAAAAAATGAAAAAATATGAACCCCAAACAAAAAAACAGATCATGAAAGTGTGCAAGTCCAAGTGCCACTACTATTTCCTTTATTGTCTTAAATAATAGTTGTGGGCAGCTTGTCATACATGCCACAACCCATAATAGTCAAACTGTTTACTTGACTACTTCATGCTTTGAATTTCATGTTTATAGCTAGAGATTAAAGATTTGGCCAAACAGTTTAATCTTGGCAGATTAGTAGATAGGTAGAGAAATAAAAGGAGCTCATTAGTTTAATTTGAGCCCTTGGAAATATAAGGTTAGAAGTAGATAGTTTGTTTCATAAAAGAAAAGGAAAGAAAAGGGTTTTCTAGATTAAGTGCACCCAACGAAGTGAAGAAAAATGTTAGGGTAAGTAAAAGAAAGGTTGCAGAAATACAAGCTATTTGAGACACAAGCACATTTATCATGTTTAATCATGTGTTTCAGTGTGCAGGAGCAGTTGTGAAAGAAAAATGATGCTCATAAGTTCATTTGTCTAACTTCCCCCCATTCCATTTCACCCCTCACTACATACTTGACTAATTTCCCCTTTTACCACTTCATATCTTATGAAAACCCATTTTCCCTTCATTTTTACCCTTACCCCCTTGGTTTCACACAATCCCCTAGCAAATTACCCTCCAAAATCATTTCCCTACCCACAAAACCCATTTTTCCCTACTGTGAAACCCTGTTCCCATGCAAAAATCATTTTCCCTTCGTTAAATTCCCTAAAAAAAAAACCCACTAAAACCTCTTATCCTAAATATTATCCCCCCCCTTGCATTACTTTACTAACCCCACAAATTCGCTTTTCCCCATAATACTCCATAAACCCGCATTACAGAATAACCACGCAATTATACATTAATTAATTACTTTTAAAGTGTAATTAACCCCTGGGCCCCTCTAAATCTCTCCCCCATCTCCCGTTGTGCATCTCCGCCATGCGATGGCCGTTGGATCTTCCACCCCCAGATCCTATGACCCTCACCCATATCGCGCCTGATCATCTCCCAACCTTTACCGGCCCGAGAGCACACGATATGGGAGGTATTGCTCAAGCCCCCTTGGGTTATGTGGCGGCACCAAGTTAAGTCGTGTGCTCTCTGGAAAATACCACCCATCGCTCAAAAGCGATGCAATGGCTCCCTAAACCGCCTCCCCGCCCAACGTGAAAATCGTCCACTGTTCATAAAACACTTTCCCTGCTAGTTTTACACCATTACCGGTTAAAAGGCCACCGAACCCCATTTTAACCTTTTCTACCTCATTTTCTCTGCGAAATAATTCTAAGCCCTCCTGCACCCCCGAGCTTCTGCGACCAGTTATGACCACCAATTGCAACCCGAAGAAGCTCCGGACACCTAATTTGAGCATCTAATTCACGACTGAAGCCACAAGAACCCTCTGCAGCCATCATTTAGAACCAGTTTTCAACCTGAACTATAAATTCCAAGTATTTCGACACAGAACCAGAATAGACCTCTCAAATTCAAAAGCATACAGTAAATTCAAAAAATAACTAATTGAATTTAATAAATTTCCATTGAATTGAGAGTATTTCCCCTACAAGTTGCCCAAATACCTCCCTATGAGGATATTTTCTCTTGAGTACTTCAGGAAAATCATCAGCTCTGATGAGATAAACTTCCTAGCTTATGGGAAGAAAACCCAGTTCAAAGTCAAGAACCAAATGGGCCCATTCATTTGCAACAATAGAGAAGCTGGACCAGAGGTCGACTGGTTACTTCAACTAATGAAATTCAAAAATAGTTTCATCTAGCACTATGACCCTCATGGGGTCATAAACAAGCTCAGAATCAAGGTCAAATTTGGAGCATACATTTAGCACCCAAGGCCTAACATTGAATAGTATGTTAACCAGGTTAAGTGGGTGGAGAACACTTTGATTAACGTGGACAACACTGTTGTGGATATAGAGAATACACATTGATTTGGAGAGACAATTTGATCACAACTCTTTCCTGCAGGTTCTAGACCAAGGAGGGCCAATGAGCATTCCTCCTATCATACAGACCCCAATAAATGAGGAGAAGAATCCTAAGAGGAGCATGGATGAGGCATCTAACTCTTCCATGGAGACTACTGATGAGCTAATTGAGCCAAGCAAGAGGCCCAAGTTGAATCTTGTCTTTGAACAGGAGGATAACATTGCATCAAAAGAAATAATTGACACTAAGGCAATGAGACAGAAAGGTAAAGAAGCAGTTGCATCAGAGGAAACACAAGAACCCTCAACATCCAACACACAGTTGATAGATAGAAAACCGAGTATGGAGATTTCTTCCTATGTTGGGCCAGCTGACAAGGAAAAGGACATCAAAGAAATATTTAAAGAAATCAAAATGAGGAATGAGAGACAGAAGGCAGAGACATATGCCCAATATCTCAAGCTCACACCGCCAAACCAAACTAGACTGGTGTCAACCTTTGACATCAAAGAAGGAAAAATGCAGGTCTCATTCTTGCAGCCCATTGTACAGCAACCAAAGACCTCAGCAGATTACAAGAAGACAAATTTTGAGGTGTTGGCCAGGGATGTTCATCCCATTGATCAGATAGAATTTCACAAGCAGGCTAGAGAAATGATCTACTCTACCCTCACAGCAAGTGCCATGGCTACTTACAAGCTACAAGATTCATTAGACAATATAACAGCTCAATTCAAGTTGGAGAGAGCCTCTTCACAGGCTAAAGACACCAAGGCAAAGTCCTTGGAGGACTTGGTTACTGAACTGGGCCATGACCCAAGTGATGTAAAGGCCACAGAGAAACTGATCAAGAAGAAAAATGAGGACATAGTATCCCTCAAGAAACAACTCAAGTTTCCTCATTTGTAGCACCCATAGACAAAAGAAGTCCTAGAAAGCCAAACCAATCATGAGGAAATGATGGACTTGGTGCTGCAATTGAATGATCAGTTAAAGGAGATAGAGAAGGAGTTGGATAACTTGATCCAGCTCAAACAAGCTAGCATTGATAATTCTCCTGCAACTTTCATTCCAACAATGACCACAGTTATACCTTCTACTTTGGCAGCAGCATTAGCTCCCACTACTCCAATGGCCACTGCACTACCAACATCTGCACAGACTACATTAGCAACAAGATCAACAACAACAGCCTCCACAAGTGAAGAAGCAAACAGGTTGGTCAAAGCAATGGAAGAAATGTCCATTCAGACTAATAAGATGAACAAACTGAAGGAGAAAGTCGGCAGCCTTGAGACAGATTGCAAACTTGCCCAAATCATGCATAAGGAAGAATAGCAAAAGGATGCAAGGATGAATGAAAGGATAAAAAACCTGGAGAAAGAACTGACATTGACTGAGCCTATAGGTAAGGCTAAAGAACAACTGTGGGCCAATATCATTAACTCTGTCAATGATATTTGGCCATCCATCCAAGTCATTTTTGAACAGATTGATTTGATAAATCAAGTTACAGAAGCCATTGAAAGGGTTAAAACAGAAATTGGAGAAATGCCAGAGGAAGCAGCAAGGATCATCCACTTCCTCAACTTCAAGAATAAGTATGAACTACAAGAACTGGAGATACCTGACAGGACAGGTACAATTTTGGAAGTCAGAAGAGTCCTCACCAAGAGGAATTTGATGTTGAATTTAGAAGATAAGTGTCAAACCATGCAACTAGTCATTGACAAATTCATGGCTAAGTTCGAACTTTTGAAGGAAAAAGGAATACCTAATCCCTTAGTAATAAATGACAAGTTAATGACACAGACAAATTACAACAAGAAGATCAGGGAAGTGGGCAAAGAACGGGTAATCACTTCATCCATGAAGGGCATGCCAACAGGCAAAGTGTTGTACCAAACTTTTGTAAACTTGTTTTACCTCCAGCATGAGGTAAAACACTTGTTTATTAATAAGCCCACTTTATCCAGATATGCAGAGGCAGATGAGATATACAGAAAAATGATCAATATCCAATTACCCTATGAAGAAAGATGGGAAAAACTGAATGATTTACTGTAGTAAATACACAGTAAATTATAAATGTATAGTAAAAAGTGAAACAGCAAGGTAAAATGCTATTGACAGGTTAGCAAGGTCAAAGTGTATCAGATGAAAGAGTGTCAGGTGAAAGGTTAGAGTAAAACAAAACATCCAGCATGAAGACCAAACAGCCAAGCAACATAATGGGCAAAAGATCAAAGAGCAAAGCCAGCAAATCCTTAATAACAGGGACAACAAGCAGCAGTTCAATAGTTGTCTCTATCTTCTTGCAAGAAGATATTCCTTTTTTCCTATATTAGTTATGAAAGCAGTTTAAGATATTTTGTAATACCTTTTGCATAAATACTTCAAAATTCGAAGTGTTATGGTGGATTAATTTACATTTGTAGAGTTATTTTGATCTTGAACCTAAGGGTGATTGTACCATTTTCAAGTCAACAGACTGGAGCAAGTAATAAAAGTGTTTCGCTACAGGATTCATGAGATGAGCCATTTGCAGTGAAGTATCTTATTTGTGTGATTTTGTTACCTTCGTATGTGTTTCATAATCTTAAATGTGTTCTAAATTTGAATGAATTAACTGGAAATATAACTCAGAATTTGTTTAAGTATACTATGTTTTGCATAGTTAGTCATTTACATGTTTCCCTCTGATACCGGATTTGAGAACCCTTAATTTCTCTCCCATCTCGGTTGACTTCTTTCATTCCTTCCAAAGTCCAGCCTAGGGAACCCTTAATTTCTCCCTGGATCCGATTTGAAACCATTCCACCATTAGCCTCTGAGATCTACAGTAACTCATCTATCTTGCCCTGTAGACACTGTTTTTAGAACTAAATCCAGTCTTGTTTGTCTAACATTAGACTCCATAGCCCAACGGTATAAGCAAACCTCTTTTCATCTAAGTAAAGTGATCCCACCACCCAATTTCAAAACAAAACCCAAGTGCAAGCAATAACTAGCCTAAAATCATCTTAACTAAAACAAATTTAAATTATAAAGAGAGAGCCCTCTTTGAGCAACAGGAAGGCTAGGTCCTGATCTCCAAAAGTGGGTTGTGGTTACATTTGACTTTTCTTTCTTCATTAACTTCAAATGAAATATAAGAGTGATAACACATGGAAGATAAAGATCACATTAAAGACTCCTTATCTTCAAGTCATAAGGAGCAGGAAGAAGATGAAAATGCACCATATTTTCAAGAAGATGCAAAGAAAGTAGCAGCAAAACGTGGCTTGACATTACCATGTCATCAAGAAGTCCTTGTCAGCAGTGTCGTGTCATGTTATGTCATGATTCATCATATTCCACATCATTTTTTGGAATATGTAATTTAATATTAGAGAAATATAATGTAAAGTGGAAGTCCAAGAGTCATTCACGTAATGTGAAAAGTCATGTAGGAATTCAAAGGGTCATAGAGAAGTCAAGAAGTCATGAGAGTAGCCCAAGAGTCACAAGGGAGGTGAAGGATCACCCCATTTGTTATATATAAACCCTCATGGCATAAGCAAAGGAATTTTCACCTTGGCTTCTCCTATAAGGCATCATAGTGAAAGAGTTAGTACTTTTGGGGAGCAAGTTGTGGCTCCAATGCTCCACTATTAGAGTTAGTAATGCTTGTTGTATTCATGTATCTTGGGATTTTAACTTAATTCTTGAAGCCTGATGGCCGACACATCATGAATGAGTTGTGAATATTTGTAAGATTGTTCTGTGAAAAATTATGATTCATGTTTCCTTTCACCTGTACTAAAGTAGTTGAACTATTTCAGTTATTTTAGTTCTTATCCAATTGAATATGTGTTGTAATGGCTGTAACAATCATCGCATCTATGTGGACTATTCTTCTTGATGTTAGGAGGTTATGTTTTCACTTGTGTGCACATCTACTAGGGCGGTACTATTACCTCTCTCTTAGAAGCTCACCTTTCCTCCTTCCATAGTAGAATAAAATGGATACACCTGCAACTGAACATTCACCAAGCACACTTACTTGTTTTTCACAAAGGCACATATACGCTTCTCTCTCTTGTCGACAATTAAAGTGAAGGAAAATCTATAAGAAAATACGACAATCAGGTCGATACTTTGGATGGGACTCCCATTCAAAACGTTGTGAGGTCTAATTGGGACTTCACATTGGGGAGAACCCCTTGGTTGACGGATTTCCAACACCATCAACAAAATGGGGCCAAATGACAAGATGTGTCTGTCGAGTCTATTTTGAACCTCTTATTTGAAATTGCTCATCCTTTAATCATACTCTCGGTGTGTTTGTCAAACCAGTCCCTTGGTAAACTTTTAATCCATGACGAGCCTCTTTATCACTTGTCTTAATTGAATTTTGGTGGTGAGGATGGAACATCCATAATCCAACACATTTCTGATTTTTTGAAGTTTTGTGAATATTACGAAATAAATGGTGAAGATTTTGCTTATGTGGCTTTCTTCCTCACCCTTGAAGGTCATGTTAATCAGTGGTGTCATACCTTACCATCTGCTTCCATCCATTCTTTTCATCACTTCCTCAAGGAGCTTTATCAAGCCATCAATAGGTATGATTACTGTAATGTTATTAAAAGAATCAATCAATTAAGAATGAAGTTTAATGAATCAATTGAGGATTTCTCTGCTCGATTCCTTCACCTTTGTTATGAATTTCCTGAAGAATATATGGATTGGGATTTCTTGAAACAAAAGTTTCAACGCTTGGTTCATATTTATTTTCACGGTGAACCAAAACCCCTTGACGTTTCTACTTCCCAAACTCTTGTGAATAATGAGACACCTCTAATTTCAAAGGAGGAATTTACTGCTCCTTTTGTTCCTTGTCATCATGCTTTTCCATTTCTGATGAGGGTGCCTCTGCGCAATGATAAAAAAGTTGGGAAATCTCTAGATCAAATTCCTAATCCATCTCTTCATCCTCCTTTAGCTTTTCATGATTCATATCTAATGGAAGAAACCTCAGAATGGCTCATGGAATCTAGGGCGAGGGCTAATTCTTTCATTCCTCAAGATGACATTAGCACTCTTAACATAAATTTTGGATCTGGTTCCATTGAAAGTGTTTCTTCATCAACGGACAAATGTCATCCTCTATCATCTACATGTTATGACTTTGCATATCATGATCTACTTGATCAATCTGCTCCACCAACTAGCTCTTCATGCTCTCTTGATTTTTGAGTTGTTGGTTCAAATTGCGATTAGATACGAGGCACATACATTACACTAGTAGAGGAGGAAGGTGAAGATACTCGTTATCTCTCTTCCCTATTTCAAAGTTCCCCGTGTTAATGTTGAAAAGTGTAACTAGGTTCAGTCTTCATAATGACATGTATGATTATGATTTTATGTAATTGTTTTTTTAATGCTTGATTCATGTGTTTTATGATAAAGGAATTTTCTTTTATAGTTAAGGCTCCCATTGTGAACCTTTAGGTTTGGTCATCATGTCATAAAGTCTAATGAGTCAATGTCAAATATTGAAGACCCATTTGGGCATATTGTACATTGTAAAAAGAGAAATTGTTTAAGTCATTAACCCTTCAAGACCATGTCACAAGCTCTCCTTGAAGTTGGCCTACAAAATGGAATAAGATGATTCCAAAATAGCATTTCGGCCTAGGAACTAGTTGAAGTTTGCTTATTTTGATGGACAAAACAATATATATAGGGAAACTTGGCCTCCATTTGAAGATACCATTCAATAAAGAAAGAAAAGGAGAATTAGAAGTGTGAAGATCACAAGAAAGGAAGCATATCAATAAGAAAGAGAAGGAGAATCTTATCTAAATTATTTTTGATCTATTTTAACCTAATATACCTCACATGTATGAAGGAAATAGAGTACATATGCTACAGAGAAAGCTAAGGCTAGCTAGGTCATCCTAGAAATCAAATCAAGGGAAAAGACATGGAATTTATCAAGCCGAGTTAAAGAAGGAAGTCTCTCCAGCTAAGTGAAGGGAAAACAAGGAACAAAGATTGGGAAACATCCATTACAATTGTTGCAACTAGGGTTTCTAAAGAGGTTGAGGGTTGCAGGAAGCCAAAATCTAAAGGATAGCCGAGAAGGAGGGAGAAACAAGAAGTTTGATTGTCATTGACTCATGAAAGCAAGAGTTAAAAGGCTTGTTACTTGGTTTTGGAGAGGTTGGTGTGTCAAGGGTATTGGTATTCGTCCATTGAATGCTCTATAATAAAAAGAATCCGTTTGGGTTTTCCTCTCAATTTGGAGAGGTTTTGGCCCTGGCCAATCGCCTATATTATGTGTTTCTTGTCTCTTTATTGTTTATGCTTTAGTAGATGTTTGAAGAAGAACAAAACTATAATAATCTACGCAAAGAGAAGATCCTAATCTAAAGAAGTAAAAATAATTCGCAAGAAATTATCATTAAAGAGAAATATCCTAATCCCTATGCCCTAGATTTATCAACATGGTATCAGAGCTAAGGTGACAAATCAAGGAAAGGGCATCTCATCAAGGGACACATAAGCACTCAAGGATCAAATCTCAAAGGACATCAAAACAAAGTCAAGATCTACAAATAAGTGTCAAAACCATAGATTAAAGAAGAATTATACACCAGAAGAATTCTCGGGATCCTCAAAAGACCACAAATACCCTACTCAAGTTGAAGATACTAAAATCAAAGTATCTAGAAAATTATTCATCCAAGAGACGCAAGATCAAGGACATTGTCATCATCTTCAAAAAGTTCTAAGGAAATTTCCCTTTCGTTGAAACAAGGCCCTTACCATTGAAGAAGATCTTCCAAGAAGCATCAAGACATCATCAAGAATTCATCATTGATCATCATCAATAAGTACATCACCATCAAAGGATCTAAAATAATTTCCATCTTTGTGGATTCAAGGATCATTCTTGAAGAGAACTATCTTCATCAAGGATAATTTCTCTATTGCTTATATCATCATCAAATTCAAGGAGGCAACAAGTGGAAGAAGCATCTTCACAAGTAAGTATATTTATGTCTACACCTAAATCTGTCAAAATGTCTTTTTTCAAGGAAAACAACAAATTGGTTGGGGCTTCAAACCTTTTTGCATGGAAGAAGAGGACATACCTGATGAGGTCATGGAACATGTCAAAGGCTCAATCACCAAAGCATCTAAAGAAGATGCTCAAGCACCTGCAAATTTTATGAAAGGGGAAGTAAGGGCTCAAAGGATTATCATAGAATCCATCTAGGATCCCCTCATCCCATATGTATCTAAACTCGAAACTTCAAAAGAAATATATGACAAACTGGTAGAGTTGTTTTCCATAAGCACTGGAAGAGAATTTATGTCATTAATGCGAGAACTTTGCAAGCTAAGGATATCTGAAATAAGGGATCAAAGTCAAGATCTAGGAGAAATAATGTCTGACGAGGAGATGACCACTGTAGTACTAAATGCACTACCATAGGAGTGGGGTAACTTTACTTCAAGAATTTATGGGAAGAAAGAAGCTACTCCATTCCAAGATCAATGGTCACTATGCATTATTGAAGAAACTAGGTTGAAGGCAAAAATTTATGTAGGATCAAATGAGCAAAATCGATCATATGCTGCAATGGGAAAGAGAAAAGGAAAGTTTGGGAAATTTGGTCCTCCGAAAAAAAGAAGAAAAACATGGCTAAGATTCAATGTTATGGATGTCAAGAATATGGGCACTACAAGAGATATTGTCCTAAGCTCAAGAAGGACAATAAAAAAAGGGGAAGATAAGAAGCCCATATCACCGAAGAAGTGGAGGAAGTTGAAAAGAAGAAGTCCAAGAAAGAGGAAGTAAAATATCTCTAGTATTATTGAGATAGTCTTCCTCACCTAGTTCTTGTCAAGTTTCTGTTTTTTTATTTCTTTGTTGTATGATATGGCCATCATGAGTCACTTAGGAGCATGATAAGATGCATCATGGAATCATAGAGGCATTGAAATAAGTATCTCATGAAATCATCATAGAGAAGCATGAAATATAGAAGTTTGTGGCAATCACTTATGAAAGAATATAGCTCTTGGTAACCTCATTACAAGCATAAATGGTACTTATGAGAAAAGGAAAAAGTCATATATAAATCAAAAGTTAAAAACATTTGTTGAATGAGGATACTCAAAGATCCTCTATTGGAACCTTCATTGGAAGGTTCACTAACTAAAAGGAAGCAAATGTTTCATCAAGAATTCCAACTTGTGGGAATTCATGGGATGGTGGAATGATGTCAAAAGAAGTGAAGAAAATCAAGGAATTGAAGGTATTTCAATCAAGGAAGATGTTGAAGGGAGTCTAGATGACCTAAAAGAAAAATGAGGTATGTATGCTTGTATTTGATAAAATAGAGTCATGTCATATGGTTTCAGGTAACATGAATGAATGCTCTACCTCGAAAGCATGTTCAAAAGGAAGGACCTATTCCTTTGAAAGGATGTAGGAAAGCATCGTTCACACATCAACTAGATGAAATCAACATAATATGTCCTCATATGAAATATGAGGTGGTTGATGAAATTTGGAGGAACTTTGATTGGAAGTTCATGGAAAAGGAATGTGTGAAGAAAGAAAGGAAGAGATAATGAAATATGCAACTATGGAAGAGGTGATCAACATCCAAGGAAAAAAAATATTTAACTATGAAATCTTCATGAAAGATATGAAGACTCTGATGAACTCTAATGACACCCTTGACAATGTATATCTTTTGGAGATGTGTCAATGTGTATGCAGGATGTTGATCCAAACTGGAAAATGTCATGACGAAAGACCATCACAAAGGTAATTTTGATTTAATATCCATTTCTTATTTTTTTAATATTTGGATGGGCTTATGCAGGGCTTCCAAGGGAAGAGTTGTGGATGTATTCCACCACTGATGACCATGTAGTTGGATAAAGGATACTTAAGGAAACATGGCATGAAGAAGGCATCATGGCATGAAGGAAGACTAGATATGGACTAATACATAAATTTCCAATGAAATAAATGATGACATGATTGACTCATGGGTGAAAGTGATGGATGGTCTGTGCCCTACCAAGAAGTATCAAAAGATGTAGACTCTATGACAAAGAAGAAATTCATGACATTAAAGGAAGGAGTTCTACAAGAATTTGGTTATCCCATGATCTCCACCTGAAGAGCTGCTAGAAGCAAGTCCTTGGTCAAGAGGGAACTTGGTCAAGTCCCTAGTTAAGAGGGATCTTGGGTACATTCATTTTATAGGAATGGGTATGTTCCTTTTATAGGAATGGGTAGGTCCTCCCTAATTTGAAAGGGAGAGATAGACACATCATTCTTGTATTCACTTGGAAAGACAGAATGGAGGATTGGGTCAAAATCTGGAATCTGATACTCTTTTAGGATGAGTTAGGGCATCCAAGATAAGAGTAGTCGTAGAGGACCAATATTCTTTGAGGACTGGGAATCCATGATAATAATAGTCCTAGTGGAACACACTCTAAGAACCCGGGTAAGGTATGTTCCGAGAGAGAAAATGATGAGGGTGTTTATACATCATTGGTCTCACCATCATTGTGCTCTAATATTGTGCAGAGATAGAGTTGTTATTCAAGGCCTTGTTACGGGACAATGCTGGATAATATGATGTTGTACAGATGGGTTACCAATCTGACTCTTCTAATGAGAATTCTTCAAATTGAGAATGTCTACATACCTTGTATGGATTATGAATGCCTCCCTAGTTAAGAGGGAGTGTTGAAAAGTGTAACTAGGTTCGGTCTTCATAATGATACGTGTAATTATGATTTTATGTAATTATTTTTGTAATGCTTGATTCATGGGTTTCATGATCAATGAATATTATTTTAGAGTTAAGACTCCCATTGTGAGCCTTTAGGTTTGGTCACCATGTTATAAAGTCTAATGATTCAATGTCAAATATTGAAGACCCATTTGGGCATATTATACATTGTAAAGAGATAAAGTGTTTGAGTCATTAACACTCCAAGACCATGTCACAATCTCTCCATGAAGTCAACCTACAAAATGGAATAAGATGATTCTAGAAGAGCATGTCAGCCTAGGCACTAGTTGAAGTTAGGTTATTTTAATGGACAAAACACTATATATAGGGCATCTCAGCCTCCATTTGAAGACACCATTTGATCAAGCAAGGAAATGAGAATTAGAAGTGTGGAGATCACAAGAAAGGAAGCCAATCAATAAGAAAGAGAAGGATAATCTTATTTGAATTTTTTCTGATCTATTTTGGGCTAATATACCTCACACATGTGAAGGAAATAGAATACATTTGCTACAGAGAAAGGTTGAGGCTAGCTAGGTCATCCTAGAAGCTGAATCAAGGGAGAAGACATAGCATTTATCAAGCCAAGTTAGAGAAGGAAGTCTCTCCATCCAAGTGAAGGGAAAATGAGGAACAAAAATTGGGCAACATCTATTACAAGTGTTGCAAATAGGGTGTTTGAATGGTCTGAGGGTTGCAGGAAGCCGAAATCTAAAGGATAGTCAAGAAGGAGGGAGAAGCAATAATTTTGACCATCGTTGAATCATGAAAGGAAAAGTTAAAAGGATTGTGACTTGGTCATGGACAGGTTATTGTGTCAAGGGTCTTGGTCATGGTCTTAGTATTCATCAATTGAAGTCTCTATAAGAAAAATAACTCGTTTGGGTTTTCCTCTCAAGCTGGAGAGGTTTTGTCCCTGGCTAATCACCTACATTTTGTGTCTCTTGTCTCTTTATTGTTTATGCTTTGGTAGTTGCTTGATGAAGAAAAAAACTATAATAATCTAAGCACAAAGAAGATCCTAATATATAGAAGTAAAAAGAATTCACAAGAAGTTATCATTAAAGAGAAATATCCTAATCCTTATGCCCTAGATTTCTCGGCAGTCAAGACAATGCGCTTCCATTCTTGGATGATTTTCAATTTGATAATCTTGGTGGTCAATCAAATGCAATCAATTCTTTCAATCAATCTATAGCCTTACATAACAAAATTTTTGATGATGATGACTCTATTAATGAATGCGATCACGAATGCCCAAGTGCATCAACTGATCTTTCAGTTTCTCGTGAAGATTTTAATTTAGATCCGGAATCTAATTTGGTCAAATAAGATACTTTGATGGAAACTTTCTCTTCATCTCACTATCCCTTGTGCTCTACTATATGTGAAGTATCTACATGCGATGAAGATTCTCCATGATTTTCAACTTCTCCATCTGATGAGTTAACTTCCCAATTGACACAAGGTAGTGAGGTTATCCATGACATGAAAGGAAATAATAAAATCATTGATTATTATTTCCATCCCTCAACATCTCTTATTTTTCATGGAGACAACTCTTCAAATCAGCGTGCTCATGAAATTTCTCTGATTCATACATCTCTAAATTTACGATCAGAAGAATCTTTCGATTTGAGTAAATTCAGTCAAATCTGTAACAAAGATGGCTTCCTTCTGGTTAGTAATGGTCCCATTGAAATAAGAGAGAGTAGTTATTCTCACACCATGCATCATTTGATTTAATCTCCAGGATATGATTTTACAATCCTTGAAAGTTCCAGGACTTGTCAAGAAATCGAGGCACTTCAATTTTCATTGATGGTCGTGTCAGGACCTCGCGACTTTGGTAAGCCCCTCGAACTAAGTAAGATCTGGTTTCTCTCACAATCCTTCTCTTTGTATGGTTTCATTCGATGTAAATTTCTTTTTGAAAGATGTTTGGTATTTCCGAATTAACCTTTCGAACTTTTGAGATTCAGTTTCTGATCGGATTCAAGATTTTATTTCACATAATTCATCTCCATGCAAGGCTCTTGTACTTAACTCGGGTTTGTAATATGTTTATCTCATATAGTCATGGAACTATGAAGTTGATCATTTCAAAGACTATCTTTGGTCAAAGGAATCATGCCTATCAAATTAAATTCTTAATAGTCAGCTCCTGTTTTTTCTTGCAAATGTTATATTGCATTTTTTTCCCTTCGTCAAACTTGAAATCCTCTTGGGTGATAATGAATGCAAGAGTTATTGCATAAATAAAATTCTTCTTCGTTCACTATGTCCTGACTGGTCTTATTCTTTTGTTGTGTTGGCATTCCTTTTAAATTCTTTCAATGATTACGATGCTTGTACAATTTGTCACCAATTACAGGAAAATGTTTTGTCACATTCAACATGTGAGGAAGATGGTTCTATCATTCAGAGCATTTGCAGAGCTATTCAAATTGATTTATCTCTGTTAATTACAAACTGGGAACCTAATGCTTTAATCAACCCATCTAATCATGATTTTGTCTTTGATGACTATCACTCAACTTACTATTTTCCCATCATCACATCCAATGAAAAATGTTTTACATCCTTTGGTCTTTATGGTTTAACATCTCACCATCCATTTGCTTGTCTAGCAGTTCATTCACCTTCGCACATGTTGATGGTTATGCCAAGTCCTCATTGTCTTGACACCCCTACTAAATCTGATCATATATATTTTCCCTCATAAGGTTCTCATCGCAATCCCACATGTTTAATTGAAAATTCAACTTTACAAAGATTTCAAGATTCTCGAGAGGACTATTTCGAATTTTACGATACAATCGTTGAATGGTTGGAGAAATCCTAATTGGAAAGCTCCACCACAAATCACAAGTTTTGATATTTCCTCATGCTTACCAAGAAGTATAGTGCACATGAAGATGCATTCACAAGAAGTTTTTGAGGTTTGTTTAATTATGGTTTTCATCAAAAAGGTAGGAATGCAAATGGGATAGAAGTAGTAATTACGACACATTTTTCTGCTGGCAGACAAGACCTTTAATTTTTTGTGCAAGTTATTCAAGATCTTATCTTTTTTCTTGCACGTTACTTTATATCAGTTTTAATTGATCATATATTTGTGTATGTAGGTCAGGAACAACAATGATGGCTTCACTATAAATTTCATTACAATTGACCCTTACCTTATAACTGTTTAGCTTAGGAATAGGATTAGTTGCATTCTAGTTTCCCCTCTCTTGCACTCATCCTACACTTGTTCTCCTTAATCTTTCTTGTGTTTTTATATTTATGTCTTGCATCATGTTTGGTTTAACCTCCTTTTTCTTGTGCTTTGGTTTCACTTTCTTGTTGTGTCATGTCTTTTCCTTTTGTTATGTTGATAAGATTTTGCATGAATGGTGTTTGATTTAGGCTCGAAAGAAAATGTGGCAAAATAGAAAATCACTTTGTGACATTTGCAACATTTGGCTAACTCTCTATCCTTCTTCCTTATCTTGGTTACAGCCTTTGTTGGATGATGTTCCGACGAAAAATATGATCCTTACATTAGGAAATCCTTGTGTCGAACCATGATATCCATGTCTATTATGGAAAAGCTCATGTCTACACTCAGGTTGTTACGTTTAAATGTTTTCAAGTTGATCTAATCAAGTAGAGAAGGACAAGTGGAAAATCCAGACGAGCAAACCTAAATCAAAGGTATTTATATGCTTCTCTAAAGGAACAACCTCTCCTGCTCTGAATATGTCAGGATCGCTCTTTCGCCCACAAAATAAATAAGTGCCTATGCACAATCTTGTTTAAATATATAAATAAAGGTGAAAGAAGAGAAAGAATTCTTGCACAGAGAGGTGAAGCAAGCAAATCTACCCGGGTACTGTCCAGGCTCACTGGCAACGAAGCAATGTTTGTGTTCCTATAGTGACTCCATCGGGGTACTATCTAGGCCTGTTGGTAGTGGAACAACACCATATGTGAAAAACTATACTCTGAAAATCTAAATCTCGTGAGCTTCATTACCCTATCATGATTTGAAACATTGTGTGATCTACGAATTTATGTTTGTGTTTAACCGAGTAAAGGAATGAAGGGAGTTATTCCTATCCACGGGTTAAGTGGGGGAGCCATGGTAATCTCAATGATGAATCAATACTCGCTGAAGAAATAGACCCTGCACGAGAGAATTGACAAAGGCAAAGAAGTTGCATCTCTACCAATGTGTCGCCAAGTGTTGTCGTTGCAACAAGCACCCTCCAAAATTTTTCCTACAATTTAATTTTGGAGCCTACCATGGATCTTGTGATCGAATTTTCTATAGTCACTTCTAGCTCTAATTATTCTTTGAGCTCCCTTCTTGGATTGGAAGTGCTGTAGTCACTTGCTCACACATGCTTAGTCCGTAACAAGTGCATAAGCGCATTCTTTTATGCAAGCTTGAACACGCATAGCATGTTCCATCAAGACTATGCATGTGCAATGTCCAATCCATGTCGATAGTCAGTGTGCACTGACATCGACAGTTTCTCACTTCTAGTTACGTTTGTACTTATATTTCGGTGACTTTTGCAAATTGTCGCTTCATGCACCTTTGTTTTTGTGAGTGTTGTTTTCTTGTTTTCGATTGTCACTTTTGCTTTCTTTCCATTTAATTAATGTCTTTTTCATGTTAGCTCCACCCTGGCATGTGTTATTTTCATCGTCGTTTTCATATCGCAAGTGTTGTTTGAACTTTTATTTTCATATAGGAAGTGTCATCTTTTAGCATGGGAATTGTCGCTTATCGTGTAAAGTGGAGTTTTGGTTTATTTAAAGGGGAAATATTTGCGATAATGAGTTGTTCTTATCATGTAGACATGTTCTGCACTCATTTCCAAAGTTTCACGCATTGTCGCACAAGTGTCATCATTGTCGTCGCAAAGTGTATCTTTAGTGTCGCACTTGGAATGGGTTGTCGTAATGTTGTTGCATTGAGGAAAGTATGTTCTTCATGGGTTATGAGTATTCCATGTTGTGTCATCAAGTGAACTAAGTGTGTGATCATGTTCAAGTATTGCTTTTATTCAACTTCCTCTCACTAACCCAACACTTAGTCAAAATTGGAAAACTCTCAATCAGGCCATTCAACCTCATCCAGCCCTCTTGAACTGCGCATTGTGCAGTGTCAATCCTCAAGCAACAACATTATCTCTTGGAATTGCAAAATTCACAGTCTCTACCTCCCAAAACTATGCATTTCACAACCTAAATGTTCAAGCCCAACCCTTGAGTCCCAGAATTGCGCAATATTTCTCTCCAGCCAAGACAACATTATGCATTGCATAGTATCAGTCCTCAAGGCTCAATCTTGAGCTCCTGAACCATGTAACTATGTAATCACCTGGCCTCATGTCCTTCAAGTATTGTTCATTTCACAATTTTATTGCTCAAGTCTGGGCATTGCCTCCAAAACTGCAAAACCATGCCCTCCATCTAGGCTTGAACTGTGCATTGCGCAGTCTCAGACATTAAGCCCAACCCTTGAGATCCTGATCTAGGAAACTGCATAGTCATCTAGCCTCCTCTACCTTCCAGAATTTTGCATTTGGTTGAAACAGTGAAAAACCCCTAATCATGGCTCATTGACTCCCAAAACTGCATAATCTTCTTGCCCAGTCCAACCTGAACTGTGCATTACGCAGTCTCAAGGTTCAAGCTTCAACCCTAACTACCTGAGTTGCGCAACTGTGCAGTCACTGAACCTCTCCCTCAGCCTGTCACCTGGTTCTAACTCAATCAGTGGATCATCATATAACATATGGGACTAGGGGTTTATCAGACTGATGTTGTTCTTTCATGAGTGGATTGCAGATGCAAGTACTCTATCATGCTATGGCAATATGATGAAGGAGATGGAGAAGGAGGACATGCTAGAAGACACCTAGCAACTAAGAAGATAAGATGATCATCAGGCAAAAAGACAAAGGAACATTGGACTATAATAGAAGATGGAAGATCAAGATCACATTGAAGACTCCTTACCTTTAAGTCGTAAGGAGGAGGAAGAAGAAGAACATGCACCACATTTTCAAGAAGACACAAAGAAAGCAGCAGCAAAATGTGACTTGACATTGATATGTCATAAAGAAGTCCTCGTCAGTAGTGTCATGTCATGTTATTTCATGAGTCATCATGTTCCACATCATTTTGTGGAATATGTAATTCAATATTAAAGAAATATAATGTGATGTGGGAGTCCAAGAGTCATTCGTGTAATGTGAAGAGTCATGTAGGAAGTCAAAAGGTCATAGAGAAGTCGAATAGTCGTGAGGCTATCCCAAGAGTCACAAGGGAGGTGAAGGATCACCCCATTTGTTACATATACACCCTCATGGTACAAGTAAAGGAATTTTCACATTGGCTTCTCCCATAAGGCATCAGAGAGACAGAGTTAGTACTTTTGGGGACCAATTTGTGGCTCAAATACTCCACTATGGAGCTAGTGGTGTTCGTTGTATTCATGTACCTTGGGAATTTTACTTAATACTTGAAACCTGATGGTCGGCACGTTTTCATGCACGGATTGTGAATATTTGTAAGATTGTTATGTGAAAATTTATGATTAACGTATGATTTCATCTGTACTAAATTAGTTGAAATATTTCCGTTATTTTATTTCTTATCCAATTGAAGATGTGTTGTAATGGTTGTAACAATCCTTACATCTATGTGGACTATTATGCTTGATGTTAGGCAGTTATATTTTCTCTTGTGCGCGCCTCTATTAGGGTGGTACTATTACCTCTCTCTTAGAAGCTCACATTTCCTCCTTCCACCAAATAAGAACATAGATACATCTGCAACCAAACATTCACTAGGCACACTTACTTGCTTTTCGCAAAGACACATATTTGCTTCTCTCTCTTGTCGACAGTTAAAGCCAAGGAAAATCTATAAGAAAATATGGCAACAATTTCGATACTCTGGATGGGGGTCCCATTCCAAACGGTGTGAGGTATAATTGAGACTTTACATATAGGAGACCCGCTTGGTTGACAGATTTCCAGCACCGTCAACATATCCATAAGACGTTTTTTATTTCCAATTACACTATATAGTATATACAAAGATGACAATGAAATAATTATTTAACGTGGGCTTGAAGTATTTTATTTATGGTCCCTATTGTCCACATTTTTTTATGAGATTGTATTCTTTACATTATATTTTCAAATATAACAATACATTATGAAGATGGACTCCTTGATCAAGTATGGGTTGTTTGATATAAAACAATAATGAGAACCATGATCAAGACTAGACTCAAAAATTCCATACATGGACAGATAGAGTTTTTGGAAGACCAAGCACACACTGACTTGACTTATGAAATTTGGTTTTTAAATCCATAAAAACCTAATAAACACAAGGATAACAAAATATGTATGCTAGATTCCAAATATACAAATAGGCATACTACTAGCGATACCATGCCAAATGTTGACAATTAAATTAAACATCTGGAATGAGGCACACATGTGGGTTAGGAGGTTGGTTGTCTTTGTCACATAGCAGACAACTTTCCATAACTTTGCATCCTCTTATCCATAATCTATTATAGTAGATGGTGTTCTTCCATGTGAAGGAGGAGTTCATCTCTGGTCTCATTGCAGTCAAATATTAATTTCCCTAATAAATTATTAAGATGCCATTCTAATTCCATCGTCTGTAAATATTGATTATTCCTTTCTCTTGGTATGCCGAAGTCTAGAACCTAATGTTCCACTTCAGCCATAACTTTAGAATCTAATAGTTCTTGTATCTTGCCCACCAATTCTTATTCAATATCTGAGATTTCATGTTGGACCACCTGTTGAATTTTGTAGCTATGGTCAGTCTTTGTAATGTATCATTTGTACTTGTAATGATGAAAATATAAATTATATTTGTAAAAGAAAGCTTTGTTTGAATCATGTTCTTCATGCTTGCAAGAAAATAAAATATTTATTTGTTTTATATTCAAAATAAATTTTATAAGGCATATTCTTCATGACCTCATCTTAAGCGGGAAAATGAAAATTTGAATTTGCACTTTTGACACCACAAGATGCTCAAGTCGACCTCCCAGTGATGAAGTCTGCTTGGACCAAGAGACACCTATTCAACCCCCTCCATCATGTATATATAGATGGCTATTGTTTCCACTCCAATACACAAAAATTTGCATCACGTCTTCAAGGATATTTCTGACCTGAAATAGTGAATCAGGACGAAGGAAAGGAAGGACGAGTTCAGGGATAAAACGAAGTCAAGTTTAAGGAAGAATTTATTTGCACATGTGAACTCTCTCTTTTTTGGCCTCACATATGTGACTAGAGGTCTGAAGTTTGTGGCAAAAGTCTGATCAAGGTTCGAAATTATGAGACAAGGAGAGGTCGAAATTTGGCCCCTATTACAGACGTAGTGCGAGCTTGATAGAAGGCATATTGAAGTGATTTGGTAAGCTTGTATTGGCATCTTGGGAATCTTGTGGTTGTCATATTGTTAGTTAGTTGACTTTGATGTATTTCTTGTTGCATTGATTCTGTAAGGAAAAGGTTGGTTGGGATTTCCGCCCATTGTGGGTTTTCATAGGGTAAAATATTCTTGTCTCTTTGTGCATTGTGATCTCTTTTTATCTAGTGTTTCTATGGTTGAATTTATGAATGTATAAGTGCTTGATGATACCTTGAAAGAGAAAATAATCACCTACATCATTGAAAGTAATTATCAAGTTTCATAAATAAATACTTGTATCTGTTGTATTGGAAAAATTGACATGGTATCCAAGGTTTGGTGAAGGAAAAAGCACAAAGATCATTATTGAAAGAGACCTATCTCGAGATCACGTTGAAGAAACCATAGATCTAAAATTAAGCTGCATTCATGGCTTCTATTATAAAAAATGAGAAAAAGTTAGAGGGGGCTACTAACTTTAAGGCTTGGAAGACAAGAATTGACCTAATTATCGCAAGGGGAGATATTTTGGAATATCTACAAAGCAAGGTGACTAAACCTACAAATGAAGATGAAAAGAAGTATAAGAAAGATGACATCACTACCATCAGAATTATTGTGGACTCTACCAAAGATAATCTAATTCCATACATCTCAAATCTTAACACTTCAAAGAAGATGTATGATGCACTAAATGATTTTTATACTGTCAATAATGGCCAAGTCATGAGTATGAGAAATGAGCTTCGTGATATAAGAATGAGAAAGAAGAATACATTGGTTTCATACTTTGTAAATATTTATCCACTGAGAGATCAATTAGAATCTATTGATGAAATTGTCTCTGAAAAATAACTTGTGACTTCAACGCTTAATGGAATACCACGTTCATGGGATTCATTTGTGTCATGTATGAGCAGTCGAAAGGAAGCTCCAAGCTTGGAAGAATTATGGACAATTTGTTCTTAGGAGGAATCAATACTTTTTTCTAGAGAAAGAAAATGAAAGCAAGAAGAAGATTCTCAAGCCTATGCAACTCATTCCAAGAAAGCTAGAGGAAGAAATAAGTCTGGTTTTCAGAAGAAGAAAAGGGATTTTGATAGAAGACTTATTCCTCGAAGGAAGAAAGATATGTCACAAATTCAATGTTTTTGGTGCAACAATTTTGGTCACTTCAAAGCTCAATGACCTAAAATATTCAATGGTAGGAAGAAAAGAGGGAATCAACATGCTACGAGGACAAAATTTAAAGAACATTCCAAGAGACCTAAATTTGAAGGAGATAAATACCACTTCTACTATTTCAAACTTGCAGGATCTCTTGCAAATGACAAAAACATATGGGGATCGATAGTGGAGCTTCAAGACATATGAAATGAGAGTGTGGTCATCTTACATGTTTGATGGAAAGAAGATTGACACAAAAGGTGCAACTTGCCGACAAAAACAACTATGTAGTCAAAGGAATTCACACAACATCCATTGAGTTTGAAATAGGTGAAAGTGTTCACTTGAGCAACATACTCTATGTTCCACGTGAGAAAAATATTTTGGTTTGAATTTCATTTTTAGAATATAGAGTATCCTTCATTAATGGGAAAGTCCTTTTGTGGGAAAAGGGATCTAGTAGAAGATTTGCTAGGGTTATTAGGATTCGTGAAGGAAGATTGTATAAAGTCTCGGGGAAACCTTCCCAAGATTTAATGCATAATGATATTAATCTTAGTGAGATATGGCATAGAAGATATGCACACCTTCATTATAAAGCCTTTCCAGCTTTGAACATATTGCTTTAGGTGTACCATATTTGTAGATGGATCATAAAGGTATGTATAAGGGATGTGCTCTTAGATAGAATGTTAGGAATCCCTTTCCAAGTAGTGAACATAGGTTCAAAGAGGTTATGGATCTAGTCCACTCTGATGTGTGTGGCCCAATACCGATGAAATATCTTGGAGGTGCTATATACTATGTGTCATTTATTGGTGACTTCTCTCGCAAAACTTGGATCTATCTTATGAAGTTAAAAGATGAAGTTTTCATAATGTTCCAAGAATTAAAATCTTAAGTGGAGAACCATACAAGGAAGAGAATCAAGATCCTAAGATTAGATAATGGATGAATCATGAGAGTATATCTCCAAGGAATTCATTGCTTTCTATAAGGAAGTTGCGATTAAGAGGGAGCTAATAATTCCCTATAATCCTCAACAAAATAGAGTGGTCGAAAGAAAGAAAATATCTATTGAAGAGTCTATGAAGGAAATGATACATGATCAAGATGTACCAATGTTCTTATAGGGAGAAGCAGTCAGGACAATCATTTACATTTTAAATAGAAATCCTCATTGAATCCTGAAAGATAAGGCCCTTTAAGAAGCGTTCATTGATTTGAAACCACAGGTTGAAGTAAGCAGGGATGTGACTTTTGATGAAGATGTTGCTTATTGGATATCCAAAGAAGAGCACTCAAACACTGAAGGTGAAGAGAAGAAGCATGTGGCTCCTAGATAAGAGTATATAGGTCCTCCGCCATCCTCAAGTCATTCTAACAAACATGAAGAAATGGCAGAGGTACCTTGTGAACCGTTGGATCCTGTGGTTGTTCTAGAAAATAGAAAAATACCAGCTTGGCTCAAATCTACTTTGCGGGATGTAGAAGGACACATGGCTTCATGAGAAACCTTAGGGGAATCTAAGAGACCTGAGAGGTATTTTGGTTATGCAGCGTTAATGACTAAGTTGATTGATTATGAACCTTCCAACTTCGAAGAAGCAATGTTGGGCATAGGATCCCCCGTAGCAGGTTTTGGGGCTCAAAGCCCAAGTTTTGGTCAAAGATGGTGTAGAACTCCGTGAAGTGCGGGCGCGGAGTGCGAAGTGTACAATCGAGTCATAGGGCTGTCCGCCCCAAAATATTGTAACTTAATGTAAAGTTGTGTCGGCCAATACAGCAAGGCTCTAAGTGTAAAGACAGTTTTGAAGCTTAGCTTGGTAGAAGAATAGATAGAATAGTGAAGGCATGGTTAGAGCCTAGAGTGGAATCTAAAGTGTATTGGGTCATAATGGTAGGAAGAGGCTCTGCAGCTGAGTGTGCAGAGGCCTAATAGAGTCCATAGCTGAGTGCGTGGACCCCTGTAGCTGAGTGCGTAGGGCGTAGTCGGGACTGTACTTGGGATTGAAAGATAATAAAGAGAAGTTTATTCTATACATCTGTTTTGGAATCTTTATGTTGATGTTATTCATTGCTTTTACTCTGTTTATTTACTGCGCGCACTTGATGAATGCTTATATGTGAATCTAATCTAAGTAATCAACTAACGGAGACTAATTAAGGAAGACTTGGGTAAATAAAACGGTTCATGTTGTAGCTCAAACTGCGCGAAGATAGTATCACAGGGCGCGGGGTACCCGCAGGTGCACGTAGTGCAGTAAGTATGAAGGGTGGACCGCGTATCAAACACCTCATATTAGACATCCCTAGGGTGTAGAATCCTGGTTCTAGCACCCTCCCATACCACTTCGGGTGAGATCTCAGTCCGCACTCCGCGGACTGTTGTTGAAAGGGCCAGTAGTACTAGGATTTGCTTGGCTAAATCACTTCTAAACCTGGGTCAAGCCCCACTAAGCCAACAAATGGTTCCATTGTCGGGACCGGGATCATAAGGGATGTCTGATGTCGTGCCACTGGAGCCCAACAAAGAAGGAATTGAAGAGTGTTTATATAAGAAGATTCACGAGTTCGCGGTGCAGGAAAATAGAAATCCACGAGTATCTATGGAACAGTGGTTGGATCATTATTTGTACGCTGAAATCCACCTTATTTTCTTTGCATCTTTTCCATCAGAGCTGTATGAGTGGATCGCGAAGTTAGCAGACAGCCAAGGAAGGTGTAGGCTCGACAAACCACTAGTGTGGACTCTAGAACTAGTGTGCAGACTGGAGGTCTCAGAAGATAAGATAACGCGAGTTGTGGACCACTGGCTCGACCGAATAATAGGAGGATTTATCATTGAGTTCGCGGTGGACACAACCATCAGTTACAGTGAGGCAGAGCGACATTTTCTCAAGGGACCGCGAGGCAAGTATATTAAATCTTTGAATACCTGGATTAAGATGTTATTATGTGAAAAGCGGGTTATGCGAATAAATTAATGTTTACGACTACGCAGAGCAGAAAGAGCTACAAAAATGGAATTAACGAAGAATTAGAAAACAATCCCTTAATTTCACCCTCGTGGGAGAGCAAGGACAAGCTCGCGAAGGTTTCTCCAAGAAGCGCGGTCAGTTTGATAAGGCATTGGATTCCGCAGTTACCACCTCCACCCACACTGCCACCCGCTTCACCTCCCTCACCTCCATATCCACCCACTTCACCTCCACAGTTCGGTATGGCGAGCGCGATCAAACTACCAGTATTCAGAGGAGTAGGGAATGAGGATCCAAACCAATTTTGGTTTGTGGTAAGAGCAGTATGGCAAGCACAAGGTGTCACGGACAACAATATTAAGAAGGCTACGTTGGTGAGCATGCTGCAGGATCGCGCATTACGTGGTACATAAAGCACTCTAACGAACACCCAAACGCAAGGATAACAGAGATCCAAAATGCGTTGAACAAAGAATTTAGCAGGCCAAAATTAGAGACGCAATAAATCATCAGGTTTAAAGAGATCATGATGCTTCTGAGCAAGACCCCCTGGGATCTGCACCAAAGGCTCCAGAGTACGATCCGTGAGGCCAATATGACGCTAATGGATGGACAGCATCTTGCATGGTTTGTAGCATCTCTGGCACCACACTTGAGGACGGTGCTGTCATAGCAGAAACTTTCTACCAAGGCCGAAGTGTTGGAGATGGTGATGAGATTACATGAGACCCCGATATAGGACCCTGGGTTGGGAGTTCAACAAATCCACGCGCAACTACAAAATTTGTGTTTGGAAATGCGAAGCTTGAAGTAGGATAGGGCACCACGACCAGAGGCATGCGAGGAAGTATGGTGCATAAAGTGCAAAGGCTAGGGCCATGACAAGGATCACTACCCAGTATTCGTGAACTACTTGGCAGGAGGAGGGCCAATGTTGCTGAGACCGGAGGCGCAGGCAGGGCCAAGAGCGGCACCCGCTTTATGGTACGCGATCTATCAGGTAGGAGGGAAACACATGATGGACAATTGTCATTTGCTGCAGAAATATACACAGACACCCCAGCAATTTTTTTGTAATTTTTGCAGGTCGGTAGGCCACGATGAGTGCACTTGCCGCAGTTACGATCTAATGATGGATCGGACCCCCGCTTATAAAATGCAGACCGAAACGCGAGCCCTCGACCCAAACGCTGAGATGGCACGCACTGGATTTCAGGGACGAGATTGGGGACGAGGGAGGGGTCGCGGACACTTGATTTATTACAATTGCTGAGGACCAGGGCACTATGCCCGCGATTGTACGAACCCGACGAGGATATCATGTTCGTATTGTGCTCAGTTTGATCATGAAATAGTAGATTGTCCTATGTTGATCACAAAGATGTGTGAAAAAGGGGTATTCCAGCCTCCCCTAACTCAAAATATACAAATGATCAGGTCTGAGTCATGCGAAGAAGACCCGAATGTAAACATGATGCTCAGAAGTGGTACGACCACGAGAGAAGATATGGGGAAATTGCTAGAGGAAAGCACATGGATACGCAAGGCTCCTACGAAGGAACCCGAGTTTGACTTAGAACGCGCAAAGGAGAATTCATGGAAGCTAAGAAGAGCTTCACGGAGGCCTCCAATTTAGGTAGTAAGGATCAACCAGAGCCAGGAATGGATCCTTCAATGCTCACTACCTTTCTGGAGACATGCATGAAACTGTTGTGCGACAGTAAGGTGGTTAAAGGACTACAGGAACTGATCACCAAGTTCAGGGGGTCAAGGGAACCGCGCATCGTCCGAAAACTGCGGAAGCATGCATTGCGCACTAGAAGGGAAATGAGGTTGACTGCACAGATTGGCGAGTATGAAATGGATCTAGTAATCCTAGATCTGGGTTCAGATACGAATGTATTACCGAAGCAAACATGAGAACACATGGGCAAGCCCGCGTTACAATGGTCCCCTATTCAATTAGGAATGATGAACCAACAGAAGATTTTACCCATGGGGAGGTTGCAAGGGGTAACAGTTGATATTGAAGGCGTGAGCACGCAGGCGGATTTTGAAGTAATAGAGATTGTCGATGACAACAATCCCTACCCCACGTTGTTAGGAATAGACTGGGCCACTAATATGAAAAGAATCATCAATCTGAAGAAGCGCAAAATAACCTTCGAGAAAAAAGTCACTACGCGTAGTAGTCCCACTGGACCCAGCCGAAGGAGCAGGCTACATTGAACTAGTGCGCGACGATGATCTTGATTGTATTTACAAGATAACTACGCGAGACCAGGATTGGGTGAATCTGATTGTAGATGGGAGGATCTCGTGGGAGCATGAAAGCTCTTGCACTTCGAATTCAGACGAAGAAGCATAGTGATGGCAGAATCAGTTGCACGAAGTGATAACGCTGAATTGCAACATGATGGTTAGATCACTGCGTTGTGTGACGACAAAAGAAAGAGCGCTGCCGACATATGATGGATTGACAGCACTAGATGAATTCCTCAGCAAATTCAAAAGCGTCGTACCGGAACAACAACGGTTTGATGCGTTGAAGTGGGCACTGCGCGCAACACCCGCACAATGGTGGGGTACACATCAAGGAAATTTTGAGGACTGGTGCGGATGTAGGAGGATGATGCGCATAAGATTTGGGACACCGCAACTACAACTAGAAAACAAATACGATGGATGAGATGACCCACACATGCACCTCGCAAAATGGACCAAGGTCTACGGGGAAGAGCCACAGCCCGAGTGGGTACACTTATTCTACCATACCTTGGATGTCATACCCATGAACTAGTATACTGAGACAGAATTCCGACATGGTATGGGCGAATGGGATGTCTTGTGCGAGGGATTTTTGTTAAAATTCACATTTGAACACTAGTGGTCAGATACTGTTGATGATGCGCTGCAAGCAATGAAAGCCGCCATCTTCAAAATACCACAGGAGCCATTAGAAATGATGCAACCAGTATGGGCAACCCAGTTAAGCAGCGCTCTAGAAAGTTACAACATGCAGGTGGAGGAAGATGATGACGACCCTCGAAATATTGATATTCCAGAAACCGAAGGTTGTCGCAAGGTTCGAGGACCATCAATTGAGGATCTCAACATCGCCGCACCGCTAAAAACAAAGCAGGTAAACATTGGCACAAAAGCGGAGCCGAAGTATGTGACGCTTGGGGACTATTGGGACAATGCTACAGTAGATAAGGTCGTTGAGTTACTCTGCGAATACTAAGACTTGTTCCCAACCAAAATCATGGACTTAAAAGGGATCATTGGCGACTTAGGGATGATGAAGATCACTCTAAAACCAAACATGAAGCCAGTTAAGCAGCGACCTTACCGCTTGAACCCAAAATATAAAGAAAAGTTCTGCGACGAAATAGATAAAATGATCGCAGCCAAAATCATCAAACTAGTGGAAGAATCCAATTGGGTGAGTCCTATGGTAGTGCAGGAGAAAAACAGAAAGGTGAAATAAGAATATGTGTGGACCTCAGGAATCTCAACGACGCCTGTGTTCACAACCCATTCCCGACACCATTCACAAATGAAGTATTGGAGAATGTTGGCGGTCAAGAAGCTTACTCATTTACGGATGGCTTCTCAAGGTACCATCAGATTAAGATCACGCCAGAAGATAGGAGCAAAACAACCTTCGCAACAGAATGGAGCTGCTTTCAGTATATTGTTATGCTCTTTGGACTGAAGAACGCGCCAACGATATTCTCACACATAGTGGTGGCGGCATTCAAAGAATACAACCACAAGTTCTTGGAGGTATATCTGGACGATTGGACTGCCTTTGGATTAGTTAAGCACCATGTAGTGAGATTACGGTTGATGCTGGATACTTGTTGTCGACACCAGATTGAAATGAACCTTAAAAAGTGCACCTTCCTCATTCCCTTTGGCAACCTACTAGGCCATGTGGTCTGCAAACAAGGCTTGATGGTGTACCCTGCGAAGATTGTTGTTATTCTGAATTCGGAAGCACCGCATAATGTCAAACGGTTACGCGTTACTTTGGGGCACACTGGTTACTATAGGAAGTTTATCAAGAGTTATGCCCAAATAACTGCGCCGATGGAAAAGCTATTGAAAAAAGATGTGACATATTGCTGGAATGATGATTGCATGAAGAGCTTGGATGTCTTAAAGGAGAAATTGGACTTCGCGCCAATTTTGGTCTTCCGGAAATGGGATGTGGAATTTCATGTACATGTGGATGCGTCATGTATTGTGTTGGGAGCCGTACTCACACAGGAGGGCGCGGAGGGTGTGGATCACCCGATCGCATTTGCGAGTCAAAGATTGTCCAAAGCAAAAAAGAACCACTCTACCACCAAATGCGAGGGGTTGGCAATGGTGTACGCGCTTCAGAAATATCGACACTATTTACTTGGAGGACATTTTAAGATGTATATCGACCATTCCGCGTTCAAATACTTGGTGAACAAGCCTGTGTTGGGGGGGCACATATGCCGATGGCTCTTACTGTTACAAGAATATGATTTTGAGTTCATAGTCAAGCCGGGACGCTTAAACGCAGGACCAGACCACTTGTCACGAATTGAGATGGGCGAGGAACCAACAAATTTGGAGGAGGGACTACCTCATGCACAACTCTTTGCAATACACGTCACGGACGGACACTTCAAAGATATAATCCATTTTCTAACAACAGGGACTATTCCGAAGGAGTACTCAATCCAACAGAAGAAGGGTGCACGCAACGGATTTTTCTGTCATCGCAGGCCACCTCTACAAGATGGGCAATGATGAGATATTGAGAAGATACGTACCTGAATTTGAACGAGATCAGATCCTCGCGGAAGCACATGGGGGTGCTGTAGGAGGTCACTATGCAGGATGTATGACTACACAAAAGATTCTTCGCGCAGGGTTATGGTGGCCGACCCTGCACCAGGATTCTAAAGCGCATTGTAAGGCCTATGATATATGTCAAAGGATGGGAAAACCATCACAAAGGGACAAGATGTCGTTAAATCCCCAAATGACATTGTAGCCATTTGAGAAATGGGCAATTGACTTTGTGGGCCCAATCAAACCTCAAGAAAAGACAGGTGCGCGCTACATCATCACCGCAACAGAGTACCTGACACAGTGGGCGAAAGCACAACTGGTCAAGGACTACATGACTGCCACGACTACAAAGTTTTTGTTCGAAAACATGTTGACACGATTTGGCTGCCCGAAAATATTAATGAGCAATCGCGGAACACATTTCTTGAATGAAACCATTAGCGCGCTCATAGAAGAGTTCCAAGTTTATCACCAGAAAAGTACACCATACCACCCACAGGCTAATGGAATAGTAAAAGCATTCAATAAAATATTGGAGACTGCGTTAACCAAAATATGTAATGCGTAGCGAGACGACTGGGACCTGCAGGTACCCAATGTGTTATGGGCGTACAAGACAACATGCAAGAAATTGACAGGACAGACACCATTCCGGTTGGTCTATGGTATGGAAGCAGTCATGCCAATGGAATACATCGTACCTAGTCTGTGAATAACAGAACTCACAGGCATGACGGACCGTGAAGCTCTGGAAGAAAGGCTCGCGCAATTAGAAGAACTCGAGGAAGAATGATTTCATGCCGGATTTCACCAGCAGGTACAAAAGTAGCGTGAGAAAGCCTGGCACGACTGCCATATAAAGTTGCGCACCTTCAAGGTAAATGATTTAGTGCTATTGTATGACAGTAAGTTCGAAAAATTTCCCGGAAAATTCAGAATGCATTGGTTCGGACCATATATGGTAAAAGAGGTCATAGACTGAGGCACGATCCAGCTAGTCAAACTTAATGGAGAACCCATTCCTAGGAAAATTAAATGGTAATCGCCTGAAGCCCTACACGAGTGGGCCGACTATCTGACTAATCAACCGAAGAACAGTGTTCGTGACGCAAGGAGCCGAACAAGGGCGCGGGACTATAAACACAAGCACTAGAAGCTGGTACCAAAGAAGAGACTCGAGTCGGACGCAGATGATTCAGAACTAGAAATGGAGCAGATCCAGTAGACAGCATAATAGTGTGCAGCGGACCTTCGCGCAGCACAGGGATAGTTGGAGGGGCTCCATGCCAAGATCGCCGCACCAGTAGAGCGACTGGGGACAAGTCACGATGATTGCGTTGGGGGCCTGTTGGACATGGGATCCCCACAGCAGGTTTTGGGGCTCAAAGCCCACGTTTTGGTCAAAGATGGTGTAGAACTCTTAAGTGCAGGCGCGGAGCGCGAAGTGTACGATTGAGTCATACGGCTGTTCGCCCCAAAAATATTGTAATTTAATGTAAAGTTGTGTCAGCTTACCCATGGTCCGCGAACCATGGGATTGTATAAATAGAGCAAGGCTCTAAGTGTAAAGACAATTTTGAAGCTTAGTTTCGTAGAAGAATAGATAGAATAGTGAAGGCATAGTTAGAGCCTAGAGTGGAATCTGAAGTGTACTGGGTCATAGTGGTAGGAATATTCGATTTTGTTCAATTTTTTCCTTCTATAGTTATTTGTAAATAAAAAGTGAGGAAGGGGGAACATAACTCACTTTAGAATAAAAAGTTACTTCCTAGGTAGCACAACATTGTGACTTAAGGGGGAACCAAGGGGGCCAAACGGGGACGCAGAAATGGGGCTCATGCAGACACATGGAGGGACTGCGCAGGAGGGAAGGAACACATGGCAAGAAGGTGCTCACGCAGCCTAGGGATTGTGAGAGGCAACAACTATAAAATAGAGAGGAACACCTTCATTTGGCATCATTCTGGTTATGAGCATTTGTGATAGTCATTTCGACTTAGAGCACGCTGGCTGTTTAGCTAGTCTGCAGCACTGTTTAGTGCATTGAGTGTCTTCGTTCGGAGATCTCACCCTTAGCCCCGAGGGACTTCGAGTGCCCGCTCGGGCAAGGTATTTCCATTGGCATTCCAGTAGTAGATTCATCAGCATTTCAGCAACAGTTTCATCAGCATTTCAGCAGCAGTTTCATCAATGTCTTTGAGGAACTGCGCAGAACCCCAAGGGGGTGATTTTCGAGGGTCAGCCATTTCAGAAAAGCTTTCTGGGTTTTTTGGGTTTTTTGAGTAGAGTCTGATTCTAGAGTTTTAGCCTTTTCTGAGGAGGGGAGCAGCCCCAAATCCTCATTTGATTTCCAGCAACACGGTAGTTTCCTAGTCACTGTGACGCAGATCAGTGTGAGGCCGTTCCAAGAAAGCTTTCTGGGTTTTTCTGGGTTTCTTGAGTAGAGCCCAAATCTAGAGTTTCAGCTTTTTCCGAGGAGGGGAGCAACCCCAAATCATCATTTGTTTTCTAGCAGCAACATCCATGCAGAGAGGCCATTCTTGTCATTCTGAGAGTATTTCTTCACTTGCCTTGTGCAAGTCGAGGTGCCATCTATCTAATCACCTCTTGTACTCATTTATTGCTTAGTATAGTAAAATGGCTTAGCATTTCTCGCTGCATTTCTTGTGTATCTTCTTATATTTCCGGTTTACATTATTATATGTTGTTCCACTGTTATTTTATCACTTCTGGGTTATTATATCATTTGCACATATTTGATTGGAGTTTTTGCTGGGGTTTGAGGAATATTCTGGGTTAGGAATATTACGGTGGTATCAAAGCATAGATCTGGCTCAACCTGTGGAGCTAGAAATCTATGAGAGCGGGGGAAAACCCTATATCTGTTACTGAGGTCAGAGGTACAAAGACACTAAGCGTAGGTTGGAGAATACCTACGAAGAGGGAGACTGTGTTCTAGTGGTGGACGCAGAACAGGAGGACCCTGTGGTGGACGTAGGACAGAGGGAGCCTGTGGTGGATGCAGAGCAGGAGGATCCAATGGCAGATGATGACAGGAAGAGATTTGTGGATATGTTCCTCAAATTAGTGCAGGATCTGTCGAGGCAGATTGAGGTGATGGGGCAAAGATTCAAGCAGTAGAGGCCAGACAGCAAGAGAGCCCACAAGTTTTTTAGATCTGTGAGGGATCAGGTGCTCCCATCACTGGCCAGAGCAGCGTGATACTACGCAGCAAGGGGCCTCACATGCCCCTACACGCTCTACCATGCCCACCTTCTTAGGAGCAGACACGGGGGCCACAGCCCAGCAGGAGGCAGAGCCCGGGCATATGGGCGACTATTTTGCAGAGTACCAGGCCTATGGGCAGGAGTTTAGGGAAGCCCTCTCATTCAGAGATTTTGTTCAGCTCCAGCGGGATAACAGACCCCGCGATCATCACAGAGGGTACCAACATTACCATGATGGCGACACCCACCATGTAGCGAGCAAATTCCACTTGCCTACGTTTGATGGCTCATCAAACAGTTCGGCAAAGTGTTGGGTGGAGAAGCTAGACATTTATTTCCAGCTTAACCAGATGTCGGAGGCAGAGGCCATCAAGGTGGCAACGTTGCATTTGGATGGCGAGGCCCAGGATTGGTAGTTTTATGGAATGGTTACACTGGGGCACTCCATAGTGACGTCATATGCCAAGTTTACAAGGACACTGATGGAGCGATTTGATCGAATGGATCCAAAGCAGCATTTCGTTGTGCTGATGAGACTCAAACAGACAAGGAACCCAGAGACTTACTTTGCAGATTTCTTGAGGGTCTCCGTGATGGTGCCAGACCTATCCATGGCACGGAGGGTCTATATGTATGTTGAGCGATTAACAGAGCCACTTCAGGGTTTAGTCTGATCCACTAGACCAGCCACACTCCAGGATGCTATCAGCAAGACCCGGGACTTACAGGATGTCTTACCCAGGACCCAGACACTTTACCCCCAGAGACAGACTTTCCAGTCTAAGGGGAAGGATGTGAGGATTCCACCTCCAAAGGGGAATCCAGGATGATTACAGCTTGATGATGATGCTAGGAGGGAGGTGAAGAAGAAGCAGTTGTGCTTCACTTGTCAGGATCCATGGGCACCAAGACATAGATGTGCTGCTGGTAAAGCACATTTTATTGAGGTCTTCTCCAAGAGTAGTGGAGAAGAGGATGGCGAGGAGGATGTGGAGGTAGGAGATAGCCATGCCATACAGGGACCTTTGCCACCTCTACCACCAGCAGCAGGTGGTGCATCTTTTACACCCACCGAAGGGGCCCTTGTAGCATTGCGGGGAGTTCCCAAGTATCTGACGCTACGCGTATGAGGGACAGTATGTGGCCAGTGCATATCAGTTTTGGTTGACAGTGGGGTAACCCACAACTTCATCGATGCCCCAATGGTTGAGCGGAGAGGTATACAGACAGAGAGCTTCGATGGGTTTTCAGTCTTGGTCCTAGTAGATCAGACCATGACGTGTGCTCGTTATGTTTCAGAGCTTTCAATGACGATGGGCACCTACACATTGACTAGCCACTTTTTCGTGGTCGATATTCTGGACACCAACATGATACTGGGTGTTCAATGGCTTATCACTCTAGGGAAGGCCACGACAGATTGGAAGACCCTGGAGATGGAGTGGGATGATGAGAAGACAGGGAAGCATGAGAAGATACAGGGACTGCACACATATCCCCCTCAGATTGTCTCGGCTCATCAGATGGAGGCAGTCTTTCGAAAGGGAGACATAGAGTGGACAGTGGAGCTGCGTGCATCAGAGGCAGGAACTACAAGGCAGACGGTACACCCAGAGATACAGTCTATCCTTGATCAGTATGCCATAGTGTTTGGGGAGATTCCACCAAGACATCCACCAGATTGGGGGTTTGAGCACACCATCGAGCTTGAGCAGGGCATACATGTCATGATTACCACCCCCTATATGCACCCCAAGGCCTATCGGGATGAGATTCAGTGGGCTATCCAGGAGTTGCTTGCATTTCCAGATTTCACGCAGCCATTTGTTTTGCAGTGTGATGCGTTGGGAGAGGGGATCGGCGCAATATTGATGCAGGGAAGTCACCCTATAGCATTTCAGAGTCGGAATCTCCTTCTGCACGAGAGGATGTATTCCATATATGACAAGGAGATGTTGGCCATCATGCATGCATTGGCTAAGTACTGGCAGTATTTGGTAGGCAACAGGTTCAGGGTGAGGACTGATCACAACAGCCTCAAGTTCTTTTTGGAGCAGAAGCAGCTACAGGAGAGGTAGCAGAAGTGGATCAATAAGATCCAAGCATATGACTTTGACATTGAGTATGTCAAAGGTAAGAACAACATGGTAGCATATGCCCTTTCACGTAGACCATCCGCATTGTCTCTTATGAGCTTGGATACAGATTGGAGGGCTCGACTCTTAGTAGAGTACTCCAAGGACAGATTTGCATGTGAGGTTCTGGATGGGCAGGTGGCAGATGACAAGTACAGGGCAGTCAACGAGATCATCTACTACAAGGACCAAATCTTCTTGACTGAGGGGTCTCAGCTCAAGAAGAAGATACTCCAGGCATCACATGATTCCCCATTGGCATGACATCAGGGTTTTACCAAAACCTACAGGGCCATTAAGGAGAGGTTCTCAGGAAGGGCCTCAAGGAGGACGTACTCCAACACATTCGGGAGTGTGATGTTTGCCAGAAGAACAAGGGAGAGATGAGCCATCCCGCAGGATTATTGCAGCCTCTTCCCATTCCGGAGGGGAAATGGGAGAGTATTTCGATGGATTTCATCACAGGGTTGCCCATGGTACAAGGCAAGGGTTGTATCTTTGTCGTCATTGATCGACTGACACAGTACGCACATTTCTTTGCCATATCCGCACACTATACAGCAGCACATGTGACTGCGCTATTCTTCAGGGAGATCTTCAGGCTACATGGTCTTCCTAAGACCATCGTCAGTGACAGGGAAAATCGTTTCATGGGCGGGTTTTGGCAGGAGCTTTTCTGATTGGTGGGGTTGGAGTTGACACCGAGTACTAGCTATCACCCATAGACAAACGGACAGATGGAGATAGTTAACAAGTGGCTGGAGGGCTACTTGCGTAACTATGTCAGTGGGCAACAATGAGCATGGTTGAAGTGGCTGCATCTGGGGGACTACTGCTACAATACTTCACATCACATGTCCATTGGTATGTCACCATTCTATGCCTTATATGGGTATCATCCTTTATCTTTTGCTGACGTGATGTTTAGTGATAGCAAGGCTCCTAGAGCCAAGATTTGGATCCAAGAGAGTCAGGATATCCTTCGAGCTCTCAAGGATAACATGGCTACAAACGCAGAACCAACAGAAGCTATATGCTGACAGGGGTCGGTTGGAGAGATAGTTCGAGGTAGGGGACATGGTCTACCTATGATTACATCCATACCGACAGCCATCGCTGAAGCAGAAGGGGGCTGAGAAGCTCAAGCCCTGCTTTTATGGGCCATACAGGGTGATACGCAGGATTAGACAGATTGCATATGAGTTGCAGCTGCCCCAAGGTAGCAAGATTCATAACATTTTTCATGTATCATGCCTGAAGAAGGCATTGGGGCAGCAGGTGATCGTGATGGATGAGCTACCATCCATGGATGATGAGGGGCATTTGGTATTGCAGTTGGAGGCTATCATTGACTCTAGGGAGAGACGGTTGCGGAGCAGGACGGTCTGGGAATTCTTGGTGAGGTGGAAGAATTTGCGGATCAGGATGCCACTTGGGAGAGTGAGGAGATCTTACTGTTGGATACCTATACCAATAGGTTTCATATTTCATGATTGGATATCAAAGGTCCAAATATGCTCTGCTTTGACAAATGCAAAGATCTCATATTTCCCTAAGAAGGCAATGTCTGTAT
>APFE031155728.1:0-10945 GCA_000404065.3 Pinus taeda | reverse complement strand
TTTTGAGACTCCTCCCAATTTCTTCAAATACACAGAGGCTGATGAAACTTTAATAAAAATCAGAAGACATCAGATGCCCAAGGAAGAGTGGTGGCAATCCATGATCAAAATTCTGCCACGTTAGCTTCAGTCAGTCAGTCACCAGGAGCCCAGGTCAAATACAGTTATAAGACCACATGCTTTTAAAGCAGATAATATGAGTAAGAGCTCAAATGACTTAGATCAGAAATCAGTTGTTAAGGATAACATGGAAATGAAGATGGATATTTTTCTCATCCCTCAAGATGACTCTGCTCAAGACACTTATGTGAAATTCAGCATGCAGACGAAGGCTTGTTCCCGTAATGGAATTCATGGTTGGTATAAGTTTTCGTACGGAAGGATCAAGACTAAATGAAATGTTTGAGAAGGATGGAAGATACAGGACAGCATGAGGATAAAGCAAACATTTAAGGCACTTAAATGGCAAGATCAGCAGAAGGACCATGACAGCTCACCAAGAGGACACACAGCTGCACAAAAGGCCACTCAGCAGTTAATTCAAAGTATTCAGCCGACTTCAACCAACTCCATAAAGCCCCAGATGTCAAAATTGCTCTGACAGCAGTTAATAGCTTTTATAGCTCATTAAAGATTGTAATAACTTCTCATCTACTTTCTCTGTCCAAATGTAAGAGATATTTTTCCGCTCAGATGACTCATACCTAAGATATTTTGTAACAAACTTCTATATATTCCCCCTCATTTTGTTTAGGAGGGGTTGGACTCCGGATGTAAGAAATCTTTCGATATCCTCTCTGTTACTCTGATATTGTAAATTTTCAGGTGCTTAATACAAAAGACAGTGGGATTTCTTCAAGGATATTTCTCTCTTGATCTGTTGATGGTGTGTGGCTCGAAGTGGCAAGATTCCTGTGCATTACATGGTTCAAATAAGTTTTCTTCATGACTCTTAATTTCGCCTGTGTTTCCTGTTATTCTATATGTATCTCATGTCCTTATACGCCTGTAAAGCTAGATAGTAAGGAAAAAGAATAGCCTCAGGACTCGGTCATTGACTACCCTGAGCTCAATCTTAACTATCTTATATGTTTTCTTCTGATAAGGTGTTTAAAGCGTAATTCTTAACTGCTACCTTTAATAACCATATCATCACTGTGTATTTTTCACTGTGTATTGTTGTTTTAGGAATTCGAGTAATTGCTCCTAGATAACAAGCCTTCTACCACAAATATACAGCTTAAGTAAGGAAATCTTAATTGCTCATTGCTAGTTGTATTCACTTCAATCTCACTATTTACAGTTTGTTTCATAAAATGCACACAGGCCCTATAGCTTTTCCCCTCTCAAAATCAAGATTTCAAGAGGAAACAGTCCTAGACCCCATTGCCCAATGGATTAATCTTACCTGCTGATATACTGTAAGGAAAACAGAAGCATCCTCCCAACCAAACACGAAAAACAAACAGAACATTCACTCCATATCTAGCCTAAAACCTTCACTGAAAGCAGTGACAAAACCTCATAGAGAGAGCCCTCTCTGACTGCAGCTAGCCTAGGAGCTGTAGCCCAAAGACTGGTTAGTGGTTACCCCGGCCGTATTCTCTTGGGAGTCAAAGAGAACAACCTGGGTGTTAACACTTACAACATCCATCACTTCAGTTGCTTGAGGACAAGCAACATTTTGTTGGGGGAGACTGTAATATTCCTAATTAGCTATGGCTAATTGGAATATTCGATTTTGTTTGATTTTTGCCTTTGATAGTTATTTGTAAATAAAAAGTGAGGAAGGGGGAACATAACTCACTTTAGAATAAAAATTCACTTCCTAGGTAGCACAATGTTGTGACTTAAGGGGGAACCAAGGGGACCAAAGGGGGAAGTAGAAATGGGGCCCATGCAGACACATGGAGGGACTGCGTAGGAGGGAAGGAACACATGGCAAGAAGGGGATCACGTAGCTTAGGGATTGTGAGAGGCAGAGGGTATAAAATATAGAGGAACCACCTCATTTGGGATCATTCTGGTTATGAGCATTTGTGATAGTCATTTCGACTTAGAGCACGCTGGCTATTTAGCTAGTCTGCAGCACTATTTAGTGCATTGAGTGCCTCCGTTCGGAGATCTCACCCTTAGCCCCAAGGGACTTCGAGTGCCTACTCAGGCAAGGTATTTCCATTGGTATTCCAACAGTAGATTCATCAGCATTTCAGCAGCAGTTTCATCAGCATTTCAACAGCGGTTTCATCAACGTCTTTGAAGAACTACGCAAAACCCCAAGGGATGATTTTCAGGGGTCGGCCATTTCAGAAAATCTTTCTGGGTTTTTTTGGGATTTTTGAGTAGAGTCTGATTCCAAAGTTTCAACCTTTTCTGAGGAGGGGAGCAACCCCAAATCCTCATTCGATTTCCAGCAGCACGGTAGTTTCCCAACAGCTGGGACACATATCAGTGTGAGGCCATTCTAGGAAAGCTTTCTGGGTTTTTTTGGGTTTCTTGAGTAGAGCCTAAATCTAGAGTTTCAGCTTTTTACGAGGAGGGGAGAAGCCCCAAATCATCATTTATTTTCTAGCAACAATAGCAGCATCCACGTAGAGAGGCCATTCTTGTCATTCTGAGAGTATTTCTTCACTTGCCTTATGCAAGTCGAGGTGCCATCTATCTAATCACCTCTTGTACTCATTTATTGCTCAGTATAATAAAATGGCTTAGCGTTTCTCAGTACATTTATTGTGTATCTGCTTATATTTCCGGTTTACATTATTATATGTTGTTCCGCTGTTATTTTATCACTTTTGGGTTATTATATCTTTTGCACATATTTGATTAGAGTTTTTGCTGGGGTTTAAGGAATATTTTGGGTTAGGAATATTACAAAGAGGCTCTGCAGCTGAGTGCGCAGAGGCCTAGTAGAGTCCGCAGCTGAGTGCGCGGACCCCTGCAACTAAGTTCGAAGGGCATAGTCGGGTCTGTACTTGGGATTGAAAGATAATAAATAGAAGTTTATTATGTACATATGTTTTGGAATCTTTATGTTGATGTTATTCATTGCTTTTACTCTATTTATTTACTGCGTGCACTTGATGAATACGCGTATGAATGCTTATATGTGAATTTAATCTTAGTAATCAGGTAATGGAGACCAATTAAGGAAGACTTGGGTAAATAACATGGGTCACGCTGTGGCTCGAACTGCGCGAAAACAGTATCACAGGGCGTGGGGTACCCGCAGGTGCGCGTAGCATAGTAAGTGCGAAGGGTGGACGCGTATCAATCACATCATATCAGACATCCCCATGGTGCAGAATCTTGGTTCTACCACCCTCCCATACTACTTCTAGTGAGACCTTAGTTCGCGCTTCGTGGGTTGTTGCCGAAAGGGCCAGTAGTACCGAGATTTGCTTGGCTAAATTAATTTTGAACCTAGGTCAGGCCCCACTAATCCAACAAGCAACTACCCAACAAGTATGGGAGGATGAGTTGATGGAAGAATACTAATCTGTTATAAAGAATGATGTTTGGGAAATTGTTCCAAGACCTGAAGGAAATTTTGTGGCAACCTCAAAATGGATATATTAGATTAAGCATTCAGTTGATGGGAGCATTAACAAATACAAGGAAATAATTTTGGCTAGAAGGTTCTCCCAAAAAGAGGGAGAAGAATATGATGAGGCCTTTGCACCAATTGTCAGGTACACCATAATTAGATCTCTTATTTATCTCACTTATTTTATGGGATGGAAGCTACATTAGATGGATGTGATGACTGCTTTCCTCAGTGGTGTGATTGAGGAAGAGGTGTACCTAGAGCAACCTCAAGGTTTTTAGGTTCATGGGAGATAATATCATGTATGCAGACTAAAGAAGGCCTTATATGTACTCAAGCAAGCTTTGAGAGCTTGGTATTATAGAATTGATGGATATTTGATGAGACTTGGTTTCTATAAGAGTGTTGTTGATCCAAATATTTATATAAGGGCTGTGAAAGGAGAGTCTGTAATGTTGCTACTATATGTCGATGACTTGTTCTTGATAGGTGTAGAGCATCTTATTATTCAGTCTAAGAAAGAGTTGGCCTATGAATTTGACATGAAGGATCTTTGATTAATGCATTACTATTTGGGACTAGAAGCCTAGTAGAAACCTAGTGAAATCCTTCTTAGGCAAGGAAAGTATGTCATCAAGATCCTTTAGAAGTTTGGAATGATGGAATGCAAGTCTATGAAAACTCCTATGGTGACGAATATAAGAAAGCTAAGGGATTATGAGTCTGATCTAGTAGATTTTTCCATGTACCGAAAGTTAATTGGATCGTTGAAGCATTTAGTGAATACCATGCCAGACATTTGCTTTGCAGTGAACACCTTGAGTCGATTCTAGATGGAACCGAGACATGAGCATTGGATTGCAACAAAGCATATATTGAGGTATTTGCATGGTACTGTTGACTATTGTTTATGATATTCTTTGAGTGGTGAGATACATCTACAGGAATATACATACTTTGGCTAGGTAGGGAGTGTGGATGACATGAAAAGTACATCTGGTGTATGTTTCAGTTTGGGCCTTGCTACGATATCCTAGATGAGCAGGAAGCAGACATCTATCACACTCAACACTATAGAAGCAGAGTATATTGTAGCTTGTTTTTCATGCTATGAGGGAGTTTGGCTTCGTAAACTACTCTCTTGCTTGTTCGACCAAACGCTAGAACCAACTGTGTTGTTTTGTGACAACCAAAGTTGTTTGAAGTTGACATGAAATCCAATGTTTCATGATAAGTTGAAGCATATTGATATAGTACCACTTCATTCATAATATGGTGGATAAGGGAGAGTGAGGATCTAGCTTATCTCCACTAATGAGTAGACAACTGATATTCTCACAAATCCTTTGTCTCAGGCAAAGTTTGTATACTTTAGATACAATCTTGGACTTGTGGAGAACCCCTTTATCAGTGAGAGGGATAATTGATCTAGCATCAACAAGGGCATGGCCCAAAATGTTGGTGATAATAGGAGCATTTCCTGGACTTTTGATGGGTAGACAACAGGGGCATGGCTCGGACTATTAATGATAACAGGAGCATGGACCAAACTATTCAAGAAATAGCATGAGGGACGAACATTCTTGAGAGGAATGGTCCCTAAGGACCAAACACTCATGAAGTGGGTGCCTTTTTAGCATCATGGAATAAACTGAGGCCCTTTATATTTGGCACATGGGTTTCCCTAGGGTTTGACAATGGGTGTTGGTAACACTGAGCTAGTCAAAGTACCATGAGGTGAGGCACCCACCAGATCATGGTGACAAGTTGAGTAAGTACCATTGGTTAGGAGTGTTAACTTGGGTTATGGTACCTATTGATAATGTTGATGTAGGTCAAGGGTGTTGACCTAGATGATGTTGTTGTCGATGAGTTATACCTTTCCTTATAGAGATCACATATACAAAGAACACCTGGATAGTCATTATCAATACCTCTCTAGCTAAGAGGGAGTGTTTAATTTTGTAAATATGGTTGGTCTTGATAATGTATCATTTGTACTTGTAATGATGAAAATATAAATTATATTTGTAAAAGAAAAAATTATTTGAAGCATGCTCTTAATGCTTGCAAGAAAGAGAATATTTATTTGTTTTACATTCAAAAAAAATCTTATAAGGCATGTTCTTCATGACCTTATCTTAAGTGGGAAAATGAAAATTTGAATTTTCACTTTTGACACCACAAGAATCTCAAGTCAACCTCCCAGTGATGAAGTTGGCTTGGACCAAGAGACACTTATTTGACCCCCCCCCCCCCCAATCATGTACATATAAAGGGTTCTTGTCTCCACTCCAATACACAAAAATTCGCACCACATCTTCAAGGATATTTCTAATATGAAATAGTGAAGGAGGACGAAGGAAACGAAGGACGAGTTGAAGGAAAAAAGCAAGATGAGTTCAACGAAGAACCTATTCGCACGTGTGAACTCTCTCTGTTAACTTCGCACGTGTGATTTCAGGTCCGAAGTTCTATGGGAAAAGTCTGATCAAGGTCTGAAATTCTTAGATAAGGAGAGGTCAAAATTCGACCCCCATTCTAGACCTAGTGAAAACTTGAGAGAAGGCATCTTGAATTGATTTTGGAAGCTTGCCTTGGCATCTTGGGAATCTTGTGGTTGTCATCTTGCTGGTTAGTTGAGTTTGATGTATCTCTTGTTGCATTAATTCTCTGAGGAAAAGGTTGGTTGGGTTTTTTCCCCATTGTAGGTTTTCCCAAGTCAAAATATTCTTATCTCTTTGTGCATTGTGGTCTCTATTGATCTAGTGTTTCTATGGTTAAATTTCTTAATGTATACTTGCTTAAAGATATATTGAAAGAGAAAACAATCACCTACATCATTGGAAGTAATTATCAAGTTTCATAAACAAGTACATGTATCTACTAGAAAAATCAACACCACCAACGAGGTATGTTCAAGGTATCAATATGTCGAGGCTTGGGCTTATTCCCTCGCTCGAGAATTAGAGTTACAACCCCCCACCCCTGTGACACACCTAAGCTATTTTTCTAGGAACGTTGACCACAAAGGAAAGAGTATAAACAAAATAGAGGGATGGAATAGAAGCAAACATTAGAAGACAATATAGGAAGATGTATTGATTGCCCAAATTACAATAGACAAATTCCAACTACAAAGAATAGACACCATGCTCCTATAGGATAACCAAATGAGAGCAACGATATGACACAACTCATGACACCGATATACCTAAGGCAAGAGCCAACTGGATATTTCCCAGGTGTAGTTAGTGGCTTTTAAGCTTCTACAACCAGTAGAGTTGGCAAAAAACGAGTGTGAGCTAATATCACAAACCTATTGAGGTAAAGGGACCATGTCAGGAGGGCTTGGTCCTTTAACTTGCACCGTCACAAAAATACTACTTATAGTGTTGTTGCATTTCCTCATATAAACTCTAACATATTGTTTTGTATAAATCATTGCTAACTAGAGAAACATTCTGAAATACATTCTAAATTGCTCAAAAATTTTGTCGGGAGTACCATTGTATTCACTGGTTGCCTTCATTGTTGAATGAATGTTTTGCAGGGAATGAGTGCTTGAGTGAAAGCTCAGTCAAGGCTCCTTAAACGTGTTGATGTGTCCTTCTCAAAGTGACAGACACCTTAACCCCATGCCTGGAGAAACTCTAGTTGTCCCCCACTATGGTCCTCGACTTGTGCTCCTTCCCCGTATCGATATGGGGAGCACATGAGAGTCGAATGGGTCACCCCCATTGGCAATGTTGACAAGTAAAGTTTCACCTGATTTTTTTTTTTGAAGAGCCCATGCCCAAGGATATTTTCGAGCATTCCTACACTTACAAAGTTTCAGATTTCATCAAGGCTTCTAAGCCCCTTTCCCTCTCTCTTTCTTCATTCAGTCTTGTTGTAGTGACTACAATCACCCTCCAGAGTTTTGGCCTGCACCTAATTCGGGAGCCTCCCTTGAGAGTTTCAATTGATGATTACACACACTCAGGTTCTCTCATTGAGTTAGTGTGAGTCTTCACACCCACCTTACTTGATCATTCCACCCGAGTTTTTGCATGTTGATGTCAAAGTTATGCTTGCGACCATGTTCTGGTTATACTCAAGGTCTTCACTTCATGTGTACATGTTGTGTTCACTATGGAAACATTTTTTGCACTCACACATAGAGTCACATACACTGTTGCGCAAGCGTCATCACGGTTGACCAACAATCAATCACAAGTGTTGCACTTATCGCTCACACAGTCGGTTAGTCATGTTGAGCAAGTGTGTTTAGATGGTTTGAGTCGTCTCGTCTTCAAGTCATGTAAGTGTGTGTTTGCAAGATCACATATGCATCTTTCACTCGTGCACACACTTAGTCATTTTGTTGAAGTTCTGATGACCGAAATCCCCTCTGACAGCCGGACCATCACCTCGTTATCGACTCGATCGAATGTCACCCAAAACAATGCAAAAAGCACCAAGCAAGTCATTTCAAGTTGCATTGCCCGCAAGCAAATCAATTAACCTTCATGCTGGTTAACCAGAGAGTTTGACCTGACAGCCACCCTGGGATTGACTCCCCTCAAAAATTGCGCAAAGGCTGCAGACCTTTCTCACTCCGCTGGCTGAGAAAATTGTGCAGACATATCGGATAAACACCCAATGCCCATCCTTGTCTCCCTCAGAAAATTGCGCAGTTTTTCCAGCCAGTCCTCCCGACAGTCGACTAGCTACTCACCAAGAAAATTACATAGTTTTCTTGAGCAAGCCCTCTGCTGCCCAACAGTCCGCTCAGCTCAGAAACTGCGCAGAGGTAATAAAAAAGCCAGCCTCCCAACATCAGTGCAATTTTTCTCACCAGCAGCTCCCGACAGCTGACTGCCAGTTCCCTCCAAGCATTTCGTAGTTTTTGTTGTCAATGTCCAACAGTTGAATGCTAGTTCCCCTCAAGAATTGTGTAGTTTTTGCTGCCATATACCCAGTAGCAGACTCCCAGTTCCCTCTAGGAATTGCACAGTTTTTATTGCCAGTGTCCCCATAGCCAACTGCCAGTTCCCTCTAGGAATTGTGCAGTTTTGGCTGCCAAGCTCTCACTGTCGGCTCGTTCTAGAAACTACACAAATTTTGCCTGCCCAACCTTCCCGTAGCCCGGACTGTTCCTCCCAAAAACTGCACAGTTTTGTCCTCCAGTTGAGCCAAAACCTACGGACAGTCACTGTTGATCCGAATTGCCCATCTGCATCACCCAGTGACTCTTGCACAGTTTTCATAAGTAGTGCCTGGAGCCCCCATCCTGTGTCGCAACCTTCTTACCTCTCCCGATCACCTGCATCCGAAATGATTATGCATCATGGTAGACTAGGAGGTTTTTCGCTTTGATGTCGTCTCTTCATGAGTGACTACATGTACAGGTATACAAACAAACATGGCATAATGACGAATGGGATGAATGAAGGGACCACATGCAGAAGGACAAGTTCGTGAACGCATGAACAAACAATGCATGCGAAGAGATGTGCTCGCAAACGGATGATCATGCAAACATGTGCTCACTGACAGATGAATGAGCAAACATGCAAAATGTGTTCACGGATGGATGAACAAACGAACATGTACTTTCCGCGAACGGACGAACCTGTCAAGCCTTCCAACATACAAGCAAGGAGAAACGGTGAATGCAACATCAAGTGAACCCAATGGCCATGTTGTGACACACCATGAGGACATCCATCACCAACAACACTGCAGCTCAACATGCACACCAGCAGCAGCATGAATGTACCATAACTTTCTTGTCGAATCATGTCATCAGTCATGTCCTCCAAATCTCTATTGTGGGCCATCCTGTCAATCAATGTATTGTAACGTGGAAGTCCAAGAGGCCCACTTGTTGTATGAAGAGTCATGTAAAGTCGAAAATTCATGGAAGTCAAATAGTCATGAGGGTAGTCGAACAGCCACAAGGGTCAGTTTCACCCTTCACTATAAATATCCCCTCATTTATACATGAAAAGGAATTTTCACCTCATCTCCTCCCACATAGCCTCGAGAATCTGTAATCTTTTCTTTGAGGAGTAAGTAGTGGCTCCAACGCCCCGCCCACGGCGTTAGTGATGTATAGTGTAATGACGTGTCTTCAAACTTTCACTTAATTCAAAAGCATGTTAACAGGCCATCACGTTTTCACATATGTATTGTAACTATTGTAAGACTAATCTTGAACACTTGTAATGCATGTTGCTTTAACCTGTGTTTAACACTTGAACTCATTCACTTGTTGTAATAAATATCTATTAATGAATATGTGTTGTATATGTTGTTAACATTGTCCTGTCCATGGTGGCTACCTCCCCGGACATCAGACAAACCTTTCACATGAAATTTTCTATAACAATCGTTGCACTCGCGCGAACTCATCCACTGAGTGTTGTCCGTGTTATCCTTCCTTGTGTGTTGTGATTTTCGCATCCGTGTGGATTGTTCTTCCAGAAGTTGTGCATGTCCTATTGTGTTTTGTGTTCCTAACCAAGTTGGGGCTTCCTCCCAACCAACTTGGGACTCACTCCCACCCTCTCCCTCTACAGTGAAAGAACCATTGACACAAGTGACACTAGCAATCACCAGGCACGTGAACCTCACTTCTCGAAGACAAAGCAGACCACTCTCTTGTGTTGAAAATCAAGAGTTGAGGCAAACCTTTAAGATAATGGCAATTGGACCATCATACCAGATGGGACTCCCACACCAAACGATGTGAGGTCTAGTTGGGACTACATACCGGGGTGATCCCCTGAATGTTGGCGGGTCCAGCACCATCCACAAGTCCTCAGATTCCACAACCCTACAAGGATATTGTAAAAATTGCACTAGCATGACGAATAAATTTATGTAACAGACCTAGGATGTTGAGACTCAATCAACAAGCGAGTACACCTTCGAGTGTTTTTTTACTTGGTTAATTACTCCTGCTTTTCAGTGACGAATAATTTTCTAGGTTTTTTCACTCACTGCAAACCCCAAAGTCGGGGTGAGAGCTTGGATATTGCGTCTTAAGTCCATGTTAGTGTCTAGGGTCAATGTATATTACCATTTTAGGTCATCTCTAAAATTTCACGAAATTTCACTAGGTCTAAGTAGGACTTTTAAAAAATTAAAAGATTCATGCAAAACAAGATTTTTTGATTAATTTCCATGTAATGATGTAAATAAGTGGTCTTAGGAAACGTTTGGGGCATGTGACTACTCGAAATTCATCCTCATAGGCCCAAAATTATCCTAGGACCAATTTAAAGGGTTTAAAAAAATGACTTATAGTGCCTCAAAAACCAAATTTTCTAATGTTAGTGGCAAAAATGAGGAAAAAATTCAAAAAAAATGAATAATTCGGAAAATATATATATATATATATATATATAT
>APFE031155724.1:57681-71898 GCA_000404065.3 Pinus taeda | reverse complement strand
ATGTACATAAAGTAAAGTGCAGATAGAACATTAAACGATCGACAAAAAACAAGCCAAGACAAGAGACACAAGATGTGGCGGCTAGCCAGGCACAAACCCCACAATGTGTGGGGAAACCCTTTGATCAAATCTTCTTTTATCTTCAATATTTCAGAAGAGAGAAATAATACAATGAATCTAATTCATATCAGCAGTAGCAAACCCTAGATCAGCAGCATCAGCATTAACGGCTTCATTATCAAACTAAGGCAGACGATATCTAACAAAACGATCGTCGGATTGACTTCATTCCACCACCAAAAGTTTTGGCTTCCAGAGGAGGTTCAGATGAACCTACAGCGCAGTTCAGATGAGGAGATATTCTAGGCCACGCAGGTCAGTCTTTACTTCTGCAGTTGCAGCTTCAGTTTCAGCAGTTTCTGGCTTCAAACTAGGGCAATCGATATCTTGCAAACCGTTCATCGGATTGACTTCATTCCACCACCAGAAGTTGTGGCTTTCAATGGAGGTTCAAATGAACCTACAACGCAGTTCCAAAGAGGAGATCTTCTAGGCCACGCAAGTCAATCTTTACTGCTGCAGTTGCAGCTTCAAATTCAGCAGCTTCCGGCTTCAAACTAGGGCAGTCGATATCTTGCAAACCGTTCATCGGATTGACTTCATTCCACCACCAGAAGTTGCAGCTTTCAGAGGAGGTTCAGATGAACCTACAGCGTAGTTCCAAAGAGGAGATCTTTTAGGCCACGCAAGTCAATCTTTACTTCTGCAGTTGCAGCTTCAAATTCAGCAGCTTCTGGCTTCACATGTGTGAGAGAGAGAGACCCATTTCAGTGCAGTGGAGAAGAGACTCATATCTGCGCAGTAGAGAGAGAGAGATGTGATGAGATGAGTGAGTCCAAATGAGGAAGAGTCCTCTTATATTTATACACAACGTTGGTGGGTGAATAGATGCGACTGTTGGGCTTCTGAGCCTACATGAGTTGTAGGTCGGCTTGATAATAATTCCATAATCAAAATAAATTCATATCTCCATGAATACTTATCGGAATCGAATGATCTTTAGATCAATCCTACACCTCTCGATGAGAGGGATCCAAGAAAAATATCAGTTGCCATAAATAAGATGACCCACATGGAGTTTGGCCTGCCAATTTTAACAATGTAGGAGGCAATAATGATACAATTTATCTAACTATGGTGCAAGAGTTGTGAGGACTAGTAAAGCACCAACAAAGATGAGATCTAGAAAAACTAGCACAACAACAAATGCTACCAGAGGAAACACTAGCATGGAACAAGAAAGGGGATGAGTGTTGATGATGCTAGTGAGGTATCCATGAAGAAAGAAATCCTTGACACCAATACATAGTTGGGGAAGGAAAGAGAAAATGAGAATAAGTAACTCGAGCTATCCCACTTCATTCTTGGGCTCCAACGTAGACTATCCATCAAAGCTCCTTGTTGGCAATTACAAATATTCCCAATTGTTACTAATTCTTCTCAATGCCATGAATTTCTTAGATTCATAAGAATCATATCCACAACGGTTCCATTTCCATAATTGAGTGTAGCCATGGATTTTGAGTTGGTACCTAGTGGAGTGGGTTAGGTGTCGGGATATATCCTTGGCCATAGTTCCATAAGGGCTATGGGTTACCAGAGGAGCTCCAAGGCCAAAATATTAATGGGACCCAGGTGGGATCCCCCATCACATCAGGGATTTGGTCTGTGATAGTAACAACTTTGTGATGGATCTTGCCTGAGCACATATACACTTTCAAATTTTCATTAGAGTTCCAAACAACCCTACTGACAAGATGGATTGACAAGAGAGCGGGAAAATTCTGTGAGTTGCCATGGAAGGCTAGCCAACCATGGGATCGTAGGAGGATCAACACACTCTGGCAGGGGTTGATCGGAGGAGGTGGCACAGGTCTGCCACCAGACAGAGCGTTGTATGGGGATGATGATTTTATGTGGATATGTGGGGCACAAAGGTCACAGAGCAGCAACACCTTACTGACACCGCCACTAGCACTGAAGGAGGTTTTTCCTGTCAGATCTCTCTGAGACGATTAGGAGGGCAGGTCCAATCATCTGAGGTTATGGACGTGTAGTAGTGGAGATGGCGACCCTGAAAGGATGTAGGATGATACCTATGGAATCAGTCTTAGACCTTGATATCCAAGGGTGCATAGGGGTATGCAGCAGTGCGCAACAGTATGCGGAGGAGCATGGAGGTGTGTAGTGGTGTGCAGGGTTGCACCGTGGTGCAGGAGCGGTTCACATCACAATGCATTCCCTCATAGAGTGAAAAACACATTGATACAAGAGGGATACCAGTTGATCCAAGATGATGCAGTAGCATGTAGTGGGGTCCAACAGTGCACAAAGATGTGCAATTGGGTGCAATTGTATGCTAGGAGACGCGAGGATACATGGTTATATGTGATAGTATGCGGGGTTGCACTATGGACTAAGGGAGTGCTACTAGCAGGGAGATTCCTTGACGAGGATGTCAGGGATGCTATTGGGGTGGACATACCCAGGTTGGGAGAGAGGATCGGTCACAGGATGGGTCGGGAGTATCCACACGGGTTCTTGATAATAGCCATTGGAACCCACACATATTCCACTCGTTGGCACCACATGCAGTTGAGGGCAGCCTTGTTGTGTTCGATCCAAACCCATAGTGTGGATAGCAGGACTTGGGGGATTTACCTGAGATGACACTATGAGATTCAGTGCCTCAGGGGCATGAAAAATATTCTCTAGTGGAGGAGTAGGGTCGATGTGCGAGTTGATAGCCAAAGGCTGGGTGATAAGGTGATCTTCTTCAGGGGTGGCATACCACTCATCACTGAGCCTACACCTGGGGAGTTGGTCACGGGGGAGACATGTGCCACTCTTTCCACAGGGCATGTTAGGATCCTGCATGAGCAGAGGATACCATATATAACTGAGGGAATTTTCCATTGGGTACCCGAGCTCCAGACATTGTATTGGCACATTATCGAGAGGGTAGATGGCAGACTTAGTGGTGATGGTTGGCAGGAGTAAGATGGATCCACATACACTGAGTCGATTGCAAGTATTGGATACCCATATATTGGTTGCGTTTAGGGGGTAGCTATTTCACACATGTGGTTTCCAAAATTGATTAGTACTATGCAGTGGCAGGCACAAGGAAGTTTAGCATGCATCAGATTAGTTCATGATATATGGAGCCTATATATTGATTGCATGCAGGGACTACAGACGAGGCACAGATGGATTCCAACAGTTGTCAAAGCTATGCCGCAACAGGTCTCACTATGGGATCCAGGGATTTAGTTGGTTGATAGATCACTTTGTCTCTTGATGAGAAGATTCATGGTAGGGAGTGATCTAGTTCACTCTTGGGTTGACAGATGGGGATTCACAAAGGCCTTCATCGTATGGCGAGGTAGGCTTTCCCTATTGCTGCACAAGTTCATGGTTAGTTTTGGATGGGTAAGCTTTGGCATCATGGAGATGTTTGGGCAGGATGTATTTGGCCTTTATCAGTATTTCACCATCTAGTTCCAGGAGAGGAGGATACGATATGCGCATGATGGATAGTCAATTGTAATCAGAGTGGTGCAGTGTCAAGATGGTGGCATATTTTTGAGATTAGCATGGGAATCTAGTAATGAGGGATTCATTTATGACAGAATGGTGCACAAATTCAGGGTGACTCAGTGGCACATTTGGGACCCTTGTATTCTTTGCAGTGACAGTTTGGGTCTGCAAAGAGAGGGAGTGCTTGTTCGATCATTGCTTGAGGACAAGCAATTATTGGCAGGGGGGGCTGTAATATCCCAAATTTTGTGAGCATGGGAATCACTAAGGAATTTTGCCCAATTTTAGTAATATTAATTAAAAAGGGGCAAAATATTATTATTTATTTTTATTTTTTATTTAATTATATATACTAGATATATATATAGATATATATATCTATATATTATATATTAATATATATAATATATATATATCATATACTATATATTTGAATTTGTCTACTCCTATTTGGATACAAAAAGTTATATTTTTACAGAGAGGCAGTGGCTCAAAAATCTAGCCCAGAAGAGGCGGCATGCTCACAATACCTCACTTGAACTCTGACCAAAAAACTGGCTAAAGACTAACTATTAGATCTTCCATGAAACAGAAAACGCCCACATTGAAGCTGCTGACTGACCAGAGGAATATTAAGACCAGGACAAGTGAACTGAGCCCGAACAAGTAAACAGTTATGCATTACCCTTTCAAAACTGGAGACTGACCTAGAGAACAGCTTAAGCCAAAACTGAGACCCAATGACACAGTCAAGAAAAAGCCGCCCACGCAGGGGAAACCGGCCATTTGACATTGGAGTTAAAAACTGAGCCTGAGAACTGTAAATCATGTGATGACTATTAACCATAAGGGAATTGAGCAACTTCGAACAACATAAAAACAAAAACCAAGAAGCACAGACCTGATTAGGCTTCATGAGAGGTGGTGGGCGCTTCTTCAACAATGCGACACCCATATTTGTAGGAGTTTTCTTCCTCGGAGGGATGGCCTTCTTGACTTGAAGATCCTCCACCAGTGGGGACGCTTGGATCGACAAAGCCACTAGGATCCTTAGTCTGCGCATTGTCAATTTGAGAAGTTCCATGATTGTCCTCCACCGCCATCTCCCAAGACACCCCTAGTATAGCAGCAACCGAACCAAAAGAATCCTCCCGAAGCTCGATGGTGACAGAGGCTATGAAGGAGGAATTATGGAGAGTGCAGGGGAACCGAAAACAAGCAGTATTAGAATGGGAATGCTGAGAGCGCTTTGCTGTATTTTGCTTCCCTCGACCCCGACCATGTCCACGCCTGGTAACTGGAAAGCTATCAGTGCAGAAGTCTGAAGCTTCAGTCAAGGAGTCTGAGGTAGTGGAGGAGGGCTGGCGGGTTATGCGGCCTCGAGAACTTCCTCTTCTGCAACTCATTCTCGAGCGCAGTCTAGGCATGCTGAAATGAGTAAGAAGAGCTAAACTGGCAGCAGCGAGAAAGATAGAGGAGAAGCGACTGCTGTAGTTGCAAACAGGGCTATGAGAAGTGTGGAAGCCCAGCAATACCTCAGCACAATAGTCTAGAGTAAAACGATACCCTGGACTGGCTCGAGATCGAAGCGCTGCGCCAACATTGGGACGACAAGAGCTCAAGGGAGGAGCAAGAGTGTAATTTAAGAGGGGCGCCATACCTAAAGAAATTGCAGACTGGAGAGGGGGAGCGAATGGCTTTAATGCTGCATTGATGTTTTCCGCTGAAGACATTAAACCTGATTACACGCGAGGCCGGATGGCGGTGGTAGTAAGCCACACGCTAGCCCACGAAGCTGCCCTCGTACAACTTGTCACGTTACACACCCGCATCCGGGAGAGATATGTCTTGTGGCACCAGAAGAGTGCAGTCTTGTTTGAGTTGTGCATCATTGGAATCGCTTATTGGACCGAAGAAGAATGGGAGCTGTTGATTGACGCCTTGGTTAGCCAGTCTATCTGCTACCTTATTAGCTGTACGCCGAACATGCTTGAAGGTGATGCTTTGGGCTGCCCTGAGCCATTCTTCAACTTGTTCCAATCTGCTTAGAAGCCGCCAACTCGAAGCAATCTTTGCTACTGGGGTGCCTGAGTGAATCCGAGTGGCTGCTTCTATTAAAATTTGAGAATCCCCTTCTACCTCTAGAGGGAAAAAAATTTCTATTCCTGCTATACAGATGCCTTTCCATAAGTCTTCAAGTTCGGCAGCATTGCTGGTATCTTTTCCAAGCGATCCATGATATATGTGCAGTACTGAGCCAGAGTCGTTTCTAAAAATACCACCATAACCAGCCAGCCCAGGATTGCCCTTAGCAGCCCCATCAAAGTTTAGTTTGTAGGAAAGGGAGGCAGGGGGAGACCAGGAGTGGGGAGAGTCAATATGAATGGAGGAGCTAGGCTTGACTTCAGCTAAAAAAGTGAGGTCCAAGTTCCAATTTTTCAAAATTAGGCATTCCTGGGGTGAGGCTGGCAAATCCGAGTCTTGCCAGTGTCTTAGAGCTAGAGTTTCTTGAAGGTTTTGTTTGAGAAGAAGCCATAGGGTATCAAGGGGCTTACTGAGATTGTTGAAGATCCTGTTATTTCTCTCCTTCCAGATAATCCAGTAGACAAAGCCCGGTAAGAGGATCCAGATGGAATTGAGAAGAAGACTTTGGAAAGGATGCTGAGGTCAGTTTCTGATAGTATTAATAATGTCTCCCCCATGTCTGCCCGTTCTTCTGTTGCATTGTTCTGTTCTTTCCCAAAGTTGTGCTGCTAATGGGCAGGTGTCCAAGAGATGCAGGATGGTCTTTGTGTTAAGATTGCAATTAGGACATCTGGAAGGCCCAGTAAATCCTCGCTTTTGTAGATTATCCCAAGTGAGGATTCGCTGTTTGCTTAGAAGCCAAAGGAAGGTAGAGACCTTAGGCCAGATGCAAGGTTGCCAAACCTGATCCCAAAGCTGATCCTTTGTTATCCGTGTGGATTGACAAAGAAGTTGGTATGCTTCCTTGGTAGTAAACATACCTTTGGGTGTGTATCCCCATCGCACTTTGTCCTTTTGATCAGAGTGTTTAATTTTCCTGAGTTTGAGCTCTTGATTGATCTCTTCATATGTTTCCTCTTGCCAATTAGCCTGCCAGGTGCTAGCTGATTTCCAAAGTTGAAAACCTTGAGGGGATTATTGCTGCCAAAACTGATGGACATGGATTTGATCAGTATGCTGCATAGAAGCTTGCCACTTGGGTTTGTGGAAGAGTGAGGCTAGTTTGGGAAGTTGTTGCCAAGAGTCCTCCCAAAATCTAGCGGTGGTACCCGAATGGATTTCCTAAAAGTTGTGCGCTTGAATAAAGGCACTATGATGCTTAGCAGCATTCTAGATCAACGAGTTAGCGGTGGTTGTGCTAATGGGGATGAGATCTTCCTGAAGATTGCCTGGCGCATATTTGGCCTGCCAAAGTCATGCCCAAGGAATGTGTGGTTTGGGGATCCAGTTCCACCAGATGCGGGCTCCCATGGTGTGATTGCTGTGTAGGGGATCCCTTAGACCTAGCCCACCAGCTGATTTCGGAAGACAGACCTCAGTCCATTTGACGAGAGCCCATTTTCTATTGAGTCCTGAAGAACCCCAAAGAAAGTTTCTTTGAAGATTACGGATATTTTTAAGAACCCATTTAGGAGCTGCCAATATAGAAAATAAATACAGAGGCATGGCTTGGAGAACGGATTTGATAAGGACGAGCCGGCTGGCAATGTTGAGCGAGTGATAGGTCCAAGAGAAGAGCCTGATTTCTAACCGGTCAAGGAGGGATCTCTAGGAAGCATGTTTGATAGTTGAGTCTAGCAGGGGAGCTCCCAGATATTTCGAAGGAAGCTCGGCTATCGGGAAGCCCATAATCCTGGCTATATTTCTCTGAGTAAGAGTGGGCGTGTGGAAGAAGAAGAGCTGGGATTTGGAAGCATTGATGGTGGTGTCAGAAGCTTCTGAGAAGAGATTGAGCAAGGACTTGAAGGCAGAGGCCTCTTGAGCTGAAGGATGGCCAAAAAGCATATTGTCATCGACAAACTGTTGGTGGGAGATAGGTGGTAGTCCATGAAGAGAAATGCCCTTTAAGGTGTGTGAAGAGATAGCAGAATGAAGAAGACGACTTAGGACTTCGGCCATAATAACAAAGAGGAACGGGGAAAGAGGGTCGCCTTGTCGTATTCCCCGGGAAGGGCGAAAGGGCGTGGATGGAGAACCATTAAGGAGAATGGAGAAACAGGGAGAGGAGATTAGATTCATTAGCCAACGCATCCAAGTGGCACTGAAGCCAAATGCTAATAACATCTGATTTATATAGCTCCAGCTGAGTTTGTCAAAAGCTTTAGAAAGGTCTAACTTGAGAATCATACCTGGCTTTTTTAGTATCTTGAGTGAGTGGATCACTTCATTTGAGAGAATGATCTCGTCCATGATCTGTCTCCCTTCTACATAACCTGTCTGCTCTGGCGAAATGAGGAGAGGGAGCAGAGGTTTGAGCCTGTTCGCTAGGACATTAGATATGAGTTTGTAGATGACATTGCAAAGTGCGATGGGCCTGTATTTGTCGGGAGTATTGGATTCTTCCACTTTAGGTATTAGTGCTATGAAGGTCGTGTTGAGGGAGGGAACGATCCAATGCATCGATCGCGATTCTTCCACTATCTCCCAGACCTCTGTTTTGATAAGCTCCTAGAAAGCATGATAGAAATTGGCTATAAAGCCATCGGGACCAGGCGCTTTTCCATCCTTGAGTTGAGCCATAGCATCCTCCACTTCCTGCATCATGATAGGTTGGAGAAGCATTTTGTTGTGGTCCGCCGTAATAATTTTAGGAATATGCTGCGTAATTGATTTAATGGCCTAATTCCTGCTACTTGGAGGCTCCCATAGAATGTCCTTAAAATGCTCTTTGAATTTATGTTCCACTTCTTCATGCACCTCCAGTCTCTCCCCATGCCGATTATTAATGAAAGCGATGTTATTATGCATCCTCCTTTGAATAGTAGACCTGTGAAAGAATTTTGTATTTTTCTCCCCTTCCTTGAGCCATCTGATCCTGGATTTTTGATGCCATAGGATTTCTTCTTGTTGCCTTCGTGCTTCAATATTAGTCAATAGGGCCTCCTGCTGTTGCGCATAGTCTTCCGTTCTTCCCTCAGTGATGATACACTGTTGTAAAGTATTCATTTGTTGCTCCGGTGCTTTCTGGTGGTCAAAAATGTTGCCAAACTGAGTGCAATTCCAAGGTTTGAGAGCTTGTTTGAGGTGTTTTAGGTTTTGTTGAAACTGGAACATCTTGGCTCCTTCAGGGGGAGTGAAGGAGTTCCAGGCATCATTAACTATGGCTCTAAAATTAGGATGTGAGAACCAAAAAGATTCGAAGCGAAAAGGTCTATTACACCTGGAACCTGGCCGCGACCACTGTAGCATTATGGGTCAGTGATCAGAACCCACTTGAGGCATGATAGAGGCGTGAAAGTCCCCACCCAAGTGAATAGCATTGTCCGACATAAGGAATCGATCCAGCCTGGAGGCTATATGCTGTGGTCCCCTTCTTTTATTGGTCCAAGTATACATACCATTAGAAGTCTGTAGATCCATTAACTGATTTCTGTGTATGAAGTCTTTGAGGCCAATGCTGTCTCCTTCCAGCTTCGATCTGCCTCCTGATTTTTCCTCCAAAGCTGTGATGATGTTGAAGTCACCACCGCATATCCAAAGGGGAAAGCTTATGACAGAGTTGAGAGCTGCGAGAGAGTCAAACAGATCCAACTTCTTTTGTAAATCTTGTGGGAAATACACATTAGAGAGATGACCATGGATATTGGTCCCGATTAGATGGAAAGTTGTCTGAATAAAGTAGTGTGAGGCATGGAAATCCTGAAGGGAAAGAAATTGAGGATTCCAAATTATTGCTAGCCCTCCTGAAGCCCCTGAAGCATCCACTGAGATTGAGCGGCATCCAGACCAGGCCTTATTTAGGATCTTTCCCAGTGCTATGCTATTGCACTTTGTTTCTTGTAGATAGACTAATGAAGACTTATCTTGCTGGATCATATTTTTTAACATTCTGTGTTTTGCAGGGCTGTTAAGCCCTCTCACATTCCATGAGATGAGCTTCATGAGGAATCGTGAGGGAGATATTTGTAAAACCTGGTCAGCTTAGGGAATCTCTCGGATTCCACCAGCATATCTCCAATGATAATGGTCCTTTGCAGATCCGTTTTGCGCCCGCGTTTCTTCGATTCTTTCAGTATTTTTTTTCCATCCCAAGGACTGCCTGCCTGAATACCAAGACATTTGTTTTGTTGTGCCTTGGCTAATACTACTGCAAGACTCTCAATTTGCTGGGGGGTTATAGCACTAAATTCTTTCTGTCGGCATGCTGTTTCCAGACTGAGAATATCCAGATCTCCTAGATCTATACTTTCTGGTTCCTCATCCATGTGAATCGGTATGTTCTGTTCTTCCTTGTTTGGCTATTGATGGATACTGAGAGCTAGAGCAGCATCGATCTCCATGATGGATGCTTGAAGGGCTTTATCTTGATCTCTATTATCAGTGGATGCAGAGGCGGGGATGATGGATAGATCGGAGGCTGAGAGCGGAGCTGAAGATTTTGGTGGAGGGGGGGAATAAGTTAGAGGCAGATCTCAAGTTGAAGGGGTTGAATGGTTATCCTCCAAGTCATCTTGAGAGGTCAGGATTTCAAAGTTGTTCTTTATGTCAGGTTTCTTGAGAACTTCAGGGGTGACAGGAGATTTCTTGGCGTGCTTTCGTCTGCCGGTGACCTTTGTGAATCCCTCGGCATCTTTGCTAGTCTCCGGGACAGGGGCTTTGGACCTCAGATTCAGAGGACAATCTCTGAACAGGTGGCCATGTTCATGGCATTTCCTGCAGCGAAAAGGAACATGCTCGTAGTCTATTGTTTGAACCCATTCAAAATCGTCATGGAATAAACTTACTGAATCCGTGAGTGCTTTGGCAAGTGCATGTGGACATAGATCCTGGCATAAGAGGTGTATCTGCGGTGTTTGGTTTCTTCAACGACTTTGATAAAAACCCCCAGGCCATTGCCTATGTCCTTTAAGGTCTCCTCATCCCAGTATTCCAAGGGGAGAGAGTACATACGTATCCATACTGGAGCCCAGTTGAAGTCTTCTTTGTCTGGGTTGAATCTCTCTATCCAGTCCCGGAGGTATAGGCTTGCAGAGTTGAAGAAATATGGGCCTCCCTCAAAAATACGAGTTTTGTCCTCCAGACAATTGAATATGGCAGTAAAGAAACCTTTGGGACCAAGTTACAGGGTAACTTGTCCTTTAGGCTTCCATTTGGACACAATCCATCCTTGCAAGGCCTTTTTAGTAGGCAAGAGTCCTAAGAACTTGCCTATGAGGGCATGATCCCTCATATATTGGATTTGACTGTTGATTCTGTGACTAGGGAGATCTATTTTGGTTCTTTCTGAAGTCTTGGGGATGCATGTGGCAGAGGACGCCTTTGGCAGTGACGTCGAGGCATTCTAATCGATTCCTTTGTCTTTAGTGGCTGCAGAACCTACATCGTTGTTGCCAGCTTTGTCAATGGCCGGATCAATGAAATGGGCGGCCAATGGGGTGGAGCTGGGCCTGGCGTTCCTGTTCGCGTTTTCCGAGTTGTCAGTAAAGGAGTCTTTTGGAGGAGGGGGGGCCTTGCCCACCCATCCGGAGGGCAGATTCATGAAGACGGAATCAGCAGGAGAGGCCCGAGGTGACGAGCTTCGAAACGGTGGGCGCGGAGGAACAGGGCATCAAAGATTGCTCAGGAACCCTAGCATGAGCCGAGAGCCAAGAAGTGCCGAAGTGGTGGAATGTTCTTCAACTGTAATGTTCCACAATTAAATTGTAACAACATTTTAGGGGCAAAATATTATTGAAGAAAGGTGGCTAGTATTATTTTATTGGAGAATAGGGGCAAATTATTATTATATTAAATAGTGGCAGAAGTAACTTAGTAAAAAATGGCCCCCAACAATAAAATAATACTAAAAATGAGTTTAGAGGCATGAGGAGAAATTATAAGAGGATGGACTCATTTTGTGGATTATCTTTTGGCTATCACATTTAATATTTCATCTTCTCTTGGAGTTGTTTAGCACAAGGGCCAAGGTGTTGTTTAGCACCAGGAATTCCAAGCAGAATTCCACCCTCATTTTGGAGAACATTGAGTGTCTCCCTAGTGAGGTAATTTGGAAGTCCAATTTAGGGCTTCCCCTGAGCTTATTGCAGGAATATCAGCTTTGCGCGTTTCTTGCGCGCAAGAGGGGTTCGTGGTACAACTTTTGGAGCGGCAACTATGGGTTAGAGATTTTGGGTTTTTGGAGTGAGCTTTCCCTTGGTTGTAGCAAGAGTTTGTTGGCATTACGAAGGGCAGAGATTGAGGGAATATCCAGGCCCAAATTTCTCTCATTTATACAATGCGCAAAGCTCATTGGCTGAAGCTTGTGCAGGAGAGAGGAGTAGCAGATTTCAGGAGAGATTGGGGTTGGAGAAAAAGCCTATTTTTAGAGGAGAATTTTTGTGGAGTTTGGGTGGATATTCAACAATTGTTTGGAGTAGATTTGAGTAGAGCATTTTCAACAATATAAAGAGTCTACCTAGCAGAGCCATTCGTACTTTTTTGGGTCATCCGGGTCAGCTGGAATTAGGCCAAACCTGTTCTAGGTTTTGTTGGGATTGGTGTGTAGTGCGTATAGCCTGTGAGAGAGCCGTTTGCACTATTTTGAAGAGCCTAATCATCAACTGGATTCAACCCAAACCATTTCTTGGTTTTTCTGGGCTTTGGGAGAGGAGTTCAGAGCTAAATTTTCAGAGCATTCTTTGGAGTATTCAACCCTTAGACTAGCATTCCAGCCATCAGCCAACAAAAAATTATTTCTAGGTAGTGCACAAATCACTCCAGAACCATTCCTACCACTTAGGTCCAGGACAATTTTATGGGTTTTATTCAGCTTGCAAAGCAAGCCCGTGTTCCAAAATTTTAGCTCATTTTATGTATTCTTTTATCATAAAATTAATAAAATGGCTCAGATTGTGTTGCTGGACATTTTTGTGTATGAGTTCTAGTTTATTTATTGTTCCTATTCCATTGCTTGGTATTAGCTGTTAAATTCCAATTAAGAATATTATAGAAATGCAATGTGTTGTCCCACAAAATGTCTAGGCACTGCGACAATGCTCAGATCGGGGGCTGTCACCCTGATCCCCAATCTCTCCGTTTAAGCTGACTCCCTACAACAGGCTAAGGGCCCTATGGAAAAATGGAATGAAGAAGAACTAGTTGGGAACCAACCAGTTCGGGAGACACAGCGAGGCGATCAAGTACTTGATTAAGGTTTAGCAAGACTTAGGATTTGATTAGATTTTAAACGATTAATACCATTTCCTTATGGAGTCAATGATCTTGCTAGCGAAATGAGGACTAAGTAATCGACTAACAACTGCTGCTTAGGTGAATGACTATCTTATATGAGATGCGGATCCTAAAACTTAATGTGAGATGCAGGAATCTTGGTTGATTTTAGTTAAATGCCTACTTAGATTGTGAATCCTTCAATCCTTTCTATGTTAAGCCTGATTTCGTAGTAATTGGCAGAGAGAAGGCCAGGAGAAGCACACTAAGGTGTGATTAACGATACCTCTCCTGAACTTCTAACATACCCGGTGCCTCCGGCGTTATAGAGAGATGTGGCTCTAACGACTGCAAGGTCACCGTTTTAAGTACTATTAAAACAGGCTTCTCAAGAAAAGACGGATGGAGATCTATCTGTCTATCGACCAAGCTTATTCTTGGAAGTAAATTTTGTCTATACAAAGTTAACTTATATGCAAATGCACTAGAAGATGAGATGAAGTTAGACTCGAGGATGGGAAAACAGTTGTGTCGCAAAAAGCCTTCAATCACCAAAATTAAATGCTCGCTTTTTTAGATGAAGACTTAGAAAATGAACTCTTGAAGATATTATAATTAAAACACCAGCTTTTTTCAAATCTTCTTGATACAATTTAGCTCAAAGAGAACAAAAACAACTTTTCAATTCGATATCAATGTCAACAGATTTTCACAAATATTCAACTTAGGAAACAGAGGTATGCAATCTATTATAGTTCCACGACAAGATTCTTTAACAATCACTTGAAAACATTTGTAAAATGTCTAGCATGTAACGAGCATTAAATAATCCACGCAATGATGATAGATAGATGCAATATATTCAATAGATTCACAATGTCTTAACAATTAAATTTTAAGAGATTCAAATACTTTAAACAACCACAAAATTTAAATGCTAACCAATTTAGATCCTAGAATTTAAATGATTATTCTTAGTGACCCAAATCTAGGAAATTTACCACTTTCCTATAGTTAATCTTTATATATGAAAATTAAAGCAAATTTAACTATAGAGAAAAAGAAATGTTGATACCACAAAATTCTCCTTTAGATTTTATCCTTGACAAATTTGACTAGTCTTTAGGAAAACTTTTCAATGTGCTAAGCAAGACTAAATGTGACCGAAATAAATCGAAAAAAGATTTAATATTTTTTTAATTTTTTAATGGGCCAGCGGCCACA